>BQKZ01011646.1:0-23865 GCA_036244855.1 Temnopleurus reevesii | reverse complement strand
TCATACTCATCACTATCTTTTTCCCCCAAAAGTTATTAGGAAGGTAAAACTACACAAACGGGCAGATCTGCTAGTGTTACATAATGCCTTTATATAAATCAAGGATTTATTTCTTTAATGTGACAATACAATAATTGGTAAGGAGCACTTCTAGGTAGATACAATCCATTTCTGAATGGAATATTCATGACTTGGATTGGAAGGGGGTTTCTTGAAAATTGTGATCAACTGCAAATCAAAGGCTTGTTTGATTTATAGTCCTGTTTCTGTGATATATCATGTACAAAGTGCTAATAGTAACCGCATAAAAAAAGGTGCCATTACCATATTGCCAAACTAGAAACTATTGCAGATTCCTTTTATTTTCTATTGATATCTGATCAGTTTAATTACAATATATTTTGTTTTTGCATTTGAATCATTTTGATGACAGCACATAAAAATTTAACACAAGTGTGTTTATTACAATTCAATGCACAGTCCGAAAAAAATTGCAAGGTTGACTATTAACACAAATCTAAGCAAAATACACTTGAATGAAAAGGTAAAAAATATGATTGTGTTAAATTATACAATGGGAGCCACAAATCTGTGCAATACTATTGCACTACAAATGCTCAAAACAAAGACTGTCTGGGCCAAAAAAAAATGTGCTTTCATTAAAAGAAGAAAAATAAGACAAACAGATTTTTAAAAAAGTTTGAAGTAAACAGGACAAGATTATGATATCAATAAACAATGGTTTTTCATGCACATTGGCAACTTTTGGGCATGTATGATGATGTATGTCATGCACTTCTCTTTTTTAAACATTGTTTTAAAACCTCGTTTTCAACCCTTAGCAACAATAACTGAAAACTTGTATATATGTATACAACAACAATACGTTGTAATAAATTAACAGTCGAGAAGTGCACGACATAAATCAAAACACATGGTAAAAAGTTGCCAATTTGCGTGTAAAATCCCTGCTAAGTGATATCACTAAAATACTCGTAACCTTGCTTATTCAGTGTCCAATTTGCTCCATTCTTTAGTTGATCTATTTGTCTGATTTTTCTGTATTTCAACAAAGCAAGACTCTCCTGACCAATACCCAGTCTTTCATGATAATCATTGTTCTGAGCATTTATAGTGTTATGGTGGGCCAAAGAATTTTGACTTGTAGTGTAAAAGACTAAAGGAGAAGTGGATTACCTTTTCTCCAAGCTCATTGAGTCCCTTCTCAACATCAGCGAAGCTCATGGCATCTGCATTCCGAAGCACTGGAACAACAAGGCCCTTTAGATAAGAAAAATGAAAACATTATTACATATCAATGAAAATATCTCAAAAAAAAATATCCAGTTTTATGTGTGTAAGCTGTTTTTCCAGCAGACTCCATGACAATTTTATTATGACAATTCTTATCTACATTCTAACATGACAATTACCTGGCAGGGAATTCTAAAAGTCTTTGGCATGATTTGATTGTTATTTGAACCCATGATTTCACATTCATCGATAACATTTTTTATTTTGATCATTGATCATCAATCTTACTTTAATTTCAGATTAATAAAAGATGTACAAGTCTTGGTTACGTTCTCAAGATTATGAATTAAACTTAACGGTCAAATGAATTTTGTCTTACCTTCGGGGTTGCTACGGCTACGCTGACGTCGACAAAGTCCCGGTATACTATTTCATTCTCATCAATTACTGCAGGAGTTGAAGAAATGGTGGAATGTAGATAGGCGCAACAGAATGGTGTAAGGAGAAGACATGAGTGAGACAGAGAAAGCGAAAAAATGACAGAAAGAAAGAGTTGGAAGAACGGTTGAAAGGGGTAAAATAAAACAAAATATGACAAGATTTGCCATATTGCTTGCAGAGTAAATATTGACAGTCCAATCAGAAATTAAGAAAACATTTGACTATGATTTCTTCTCCTTCCTGATATAAATAATTTGACAATGAATAATGTCCAGGTAGACAGGTGGCTGAATGTTGACCACTGTTTACGTTTTGGCACGTATAATCAAGTATAACAGACAAAGTGATTACCACACTTCTTTACAATGAAAAGCCATATATAATCATTACCATTGGATAAAAGTTGTTCTAATTGACAGGTGTAATGCATAGAAGACTGAAATAGAAAATAGAATTTGTAAGTTTACATTATCTAAATAATGTAAGCAAATTTATTTATGTTTGCTTGCTATTCACCTGTCACTTCATCATAATAGAATGTAAATTCGTTCTACTGAAAGGCGATTGTTAGTGGGTGAATATTCTCTCCATGAACATTTAACAAAGCTGTGTCCATAACATTTGAATACATTTTACAAGTGATCTATTCCCTAGCACATTACAGTGCAAGTCAGAATTCTTTGTTTACCTGTTACCACTACAATGGTCTTGGTGGTGTTATATCAAGTTAAAAAAGACTTTAAAACGACTTTAAGAATGAATAGTACATGTTTTTGTGCAATAATGAATCTTATGCATATTAATAATAATAGGTCCATTTATATAGCGCGATCACTATATGCATATATTCTACTGCGCTTGATGGTAGGTACCATATTATTAACACCTAGCCTCCCATTAACACACTTAAATTTTTCATAAAGTCATCCTTAGCTTTCAGAACAATGGGATCAAGTTAGATGAATGGACCATATTTAATGTTGTTCTAAGTTTTTTAGCAATAACAGTTAACAAAGAATTCTTTCGTGCAGCTCCACTATATACCAACCTGCATTGACGACTGGCATTTCCTTGAGTGCGTAGGAAGATGCCTTGACGAATGCCGACATGAATCCTAGCTTGATCCCATGTCTCTTGATGAAGCCATCTTTGTATTTATTCCTCATAGCTATAATATTGCTGTTTAAAGAAAGTAAAGAACATTGTGTGTAATGGTTGGGGGTCAGGCGGAATTGGGTTGTGTTAAAAACAAATTCAAGACAGGTAGGTATGTTTTTATTCCTCATAGCCATAATATTGCTGTATAAAGAAAGCAGAGAATGATATAGAGTGTTATAGTTGGGGTTCATAAAGAATTGGGTAGTGTTAAAAACTAATTCAACGCTAGTTTGCAGGTACACTCTTGGCTTCGGTTTGACTTCGGTTTTCTGTAATGTGCATAGTGCATAATCAAGAGTATGCATTTTAAAACTACTGTACACTATTTATGAATAGAGGAACAGGCAATGCAATCTGTAATTTCAGACTCTGTATCAAGCACTACACATGCACTGTGCAAAACGTAACATCGAAAGTCAATTGTCTGTGCCTGCAGACTAATAGCACACAGGTACATAAATTTTCTTCAAACTGAATGCATAAGCCTAAACTATTTGTTTTTAAAAATAGTTAAAATGTTAACTTGGTGGCGACAAAGGCCGCTGGGGTGCTCTTCAAATACAGAGCAATGAGGAGCTGTGCTACACTTAGCTCCCGACAATGTACTCCCGCTAGATGGTGCTTTTGGTTCGAGACAAAGAAGAACATGTGTCTCACATTCTGAAAGCCAGGTTTAACTCAACTTGAGTCTAAGTCATTGTCATTTAGAATATTGGTTTTCTTTTTCAATAGACTAGGCTACATGACAATTGCTTAGTCCGGGTTGAACCTTGAAATACGGGCCCTTATGTTCATGACTCCAGCTAAGTTATCTGAGTTGGCCATTGGACATGATAGGAAAAAATATTTTTATAATTTTCCTAACAGAAAATGAAAATATCTAGCATATCTCACCTCATATCTATTTCATTGAAGGTGGTAAGCATTGCAGCAGTATTTTGAGCATCCTTTAGTCTCTGTGCTATCCTCAGTCTCATTCTTGACATTTTCACCTGTAAATCAACAGAAACATTTCAAATCATATTTGATTACTAAAAATTATTACAATAATTCATGCATTAAAAAAAGATTAACAAGGTACAATTGAAATTTTGGGAAGTAGGTGTTCCAAATTGAACTTGATTGCATGCATATGTGATTAAATTGTCAAAAACTTGAGTGATTACGATTATGGAAGAATACCGAGTTAAGGCACTTTCACAGAATGAGGTAGTATATTAGCTGTTTTTTAGCCATTTTCGCAATGTGCATTCAACCTCAAAAAAAAAAGAAGATATTTACCACAATTGCATGTGTTTTAAAGTTAACCCATAATAACAAAAAAGAAGAGGGAATACATTTATACGTTCATGAGTATGTTCATTTTATTCTGCGTTTTAAAGATTATCCATGATGAAAAAAGGAAGAGGAATTTTGTAAATCCTGTTCATGTGTGTGTATACTTTCACAGTGGCACTGCCATACTCACCCTCTGTTCTGATCTTGTTCCATATCCGACAGAGGGGTCGGCTGAGATGGTTGGTTGGGTGACAGCTGCTGCTTGGATTGGCACTGACGAGGCTAGTAAACAAACAGACAAAGATTTGTTAGACTTATGGAAATTGTTGATGATGCATAAGAAGCAGAATTGTTATCCATTTCACCCATTCAGAGCAGAATTAATGGTATAGATTTATGAATTTTATTCCATATCCGGCAGAGGGGTCGGCTGAGATGGTTGGTTGGGTGGCAGTTGCTGCTTGGATTGGGACTGACGAGGCTGGTAAACAAACAGACAAACATTTGTTTCTTAAAAAAAACATAATCTTAATTCATTTTATCCATTCAGAGCAAAATTAATTATAAAGGTTATGGATTTGGCCTAATCTTGTTCAAAGGCCAGCTGAGATGGATGACTGGTTGGCAGAGGCTGCTTGGATTGGCACTGACGAAGCTAGTAACGAAAAAGGCAAAGGTTTGCTTGAATTTTAATTCATTTCATCCATTAAGAGCAATATTACTTATAAAGGTTTATGAAATTTTTGCCTGATCTTGTTCTATATCTGGCAGTCATGGCTTGGATCAGCACCAACAAGGCTGGCAAACAAACTGGTAAAGATTTGATAAGATACAATAAAAACGAATCATATCTGTATTTGTGATGGCAATCAGTGACAGCTTTAAGATTTGGTGTTGGTGCCTTTGTTGGTGGTGGTGGGGGTGGTAAAGGTAATAAGGACGGTCATTTTCAGAATATTCTTGAGATAAATTTATGATTGTAGAAAAAAAAATAAAATATAATGAGTCACCCCTACTACATTTATTTGCATAATTAAAACATGATTTACGAGTATTTTTTTTTTTTTTAAGAACCTACAACAATTTCTGCACCAGCATATTTATATATACATGTATCAATGAGGACATACATTTGTAGCGTTGTTCCTGTACATAATAACTACTGTATAAGGAAAAGCAGATGATATGCTCACACTCAAATAATGTCGGGCAGTAATACTCATCCATAATTCATCCTAAAATCAAACATTTCTCTTCGCTATTCTTCAGTAAATACACTTCCAATCTTAATCGCAATCTCGCACGATGAAAGCTTTATCAAGAAACACCCGAAGTAGCAGATGATGTTGGGTCTGAGATCATGCAGCGCTCATATTTTATTCAGCTTAAAAGCAAACGATTCCTTTCACAAGGCTCTACTGCTCTCTCAAAGACATGTACCTCATGAAAGAATAATGAGGATAAGTGATTAACGAGAGATTGAAGACTCGAGTGGTACAACTTTAATTAACTTGCCAAGAAGCAGAGAGGAGAAAGGAGGAGAAAGAGGAAAAGAGAGAGCAACATAAATAGAAGCAAAGGAAAGAATAAGAGACTAGAGAGTAAAACTGACAGTGAGATATTTTTATAGCAAATATCTTCTAAATAATAATTCAGCTAGCCTCATCACAAAGGAATCTAAAACTGCATGTGGTATTTCTCTGATTGTTCTTTAAAAAAACAAAGCAACACATTGTACAATGTAAATAGCGAAGATACAAATTACAGAGGAAGAAGGGGAAGAAGAGAGTGTAATGAAGATACAAAAAAAAATAAAGTGAAAAAGAATTACAAATAACATTTTATTTACTTGGTAGAAATAGAGAAATGGAGCATCAAAAAGGGGTAGAAATTAAAAAGAAAACAGTAAGAGAAAGAAAGGTACAAAGCTATAACAATTGGGGAATAAGAAAGAGAACATTTTCAGAAGACTCGCAGGAATAATTTTCCTTTAATTTTTTTTTCAAAAGAATATATACTAATGACAAGTATCTGGATTGAAAAATGATTTGTTTCCTCCTTTTTAAATAGATATCCATTATCTCCCTCAGAGCAGAAAAAGTACAGACAACAGCTAACAAAGTGCAATATGATAAACATGACAAAATATAACAAGGTTTGAATCAATATCGAGGCTGTCCTATCCATTCCAATCAAATACTACACCTGTATTAATCTAACATGCCACAAGAAGGATCATTTTAGAACAGGGAGTTTGACATCCCTCTTTTTTTGTTATCATAAGCAAATTTGTGACAATTTAAATCACAATAATCAGGCCTGAAATTACAAGCAACAGGTCTAATCTGGACTATTAATTTCAAATTATCTGGATGATCTTTTTACATGCAATACTGTTGATTTTAGAAAACAGCAGGATTGCCGCACAGGAGCTATTTCTGTCAGGCAAGATTAGGAACTCCGGAGCAAATCGCTTTCTGAATTAGCACTGACATTTGTGGAATACCCAATCTTTGCAGCAAAACAAGGAATATCCGGTTCCCAATAAGACTATTGTTCGCACCGGGTGAGTCAGGGACAGTATTTTGATACCTTCAAAGATTTTCTGACACTTGCAAGCAGTGACTGTCAGAAAACATGCAAATGAGATTAAGCAAATCCCTGTGACATAGATCCCCCGGAACAGTTGATTTTGACTTCCCTGGTCGGGTGTGATTTGATTTAGCGATGACAGGAGTACAATCAGGAGGATTAGGGAGGGTTTTTGCACGGCGATGCAAGATGACGAGGAAGAAGCCTGCAACAATTTCACAACTGTTACGTGAATTCTGCCACCTCATGGCAATTGTTTGACCCATCTGAGCACTTTCTTTAACTCTGAGGCTACATCCAATGACCTCCCCATTATCTGGATTAGAGCTGTGGGGTCGGCATGCCTTGTCTAGAGCGGGACCAATCCTTATTGTTTAGACACAATCTGAGACAACATGAGCCACACTATCCCCCACAGGATACTGGTAATCATCAAGATTTGAACACAACAAAAGCCACGATATCAACTGACAATTGTAGAAATTGTTTGAGACCCGGGGTTATTATCCCCAATTATCAAATTATCCTGTTATATCTAATCTTTCTTGGTTGAGTCAGGCTCTCTCTCTTTCTCTCTCTCTCTAAACATTGTACCAATGCCAAGTGAAACTGTAAGACCTTGGGTATTATCGCCACACAGGCGTAGTCCCAAGAATAAGTCCATCTAGCTCTCAGACAAAACTAGTGGTCTGCCACTAATCTACATCAAAACCACAGAACATGCAACAATCTCTACCCATGCAAACATTGACTTACAAATGTACATGCATGCCAGTGTTGTTATATCTTAGCAAATATTTCTTTCTTTCAATGAATGGAAAAGATGAGGCATCCTATACATGTACCTCATGATTGCACAAATGGGTGGTAGGTCTTATCCATTTATCAAAATTATTCTTGCTTACAGCACATGCAGAATGAAATAATCCTCTAAATGCTAATAATCAAGATTGAAATAAGAAGCACTTTTATTATAGGTTCTGACAATGATTTTTTTTGGGGGGAATTATTAGATACAATTACTTCAGTAAAATATGCAGGCAGATGGAAAAATAGGAGTCTGCTCAATAATGAATGAGATATTACCTGCACTATTGAAAAATATTGAGGACTATCAACATGGAGACAATAAAACCTAAAATACTTCAAGGTTTAGAGAAGCAAGTATTGATTAACTTCTTGCCCAATGAGATGAAAGTCAGGACAAGGATTTGAATCTAAAACTGCATGTGCCTCAATCTGGGTGTCTCAGTCTAAACCACTAGACCACAACACTGCCCAAGTTTTACTAACTTGCGCATTCTCATTAAAGAGACTTTACTCAATACATTCAAGTGCAATGACATAAGGACCGGTGGTAAACTATCTCTACTGAAGTACGAATCAGATAAAAGGGAATCCAGAGCTACAGGAAGCCCAGTGTGTCATTGTTTTTAGCTTATCAACATGATTCTTCCAGCTTGAATCTTGATTGTGGAGGACATTACACTTTCATCTTCAGCTGTTTGAGCCCAAGGTTTATTGACTTTAACCCTAGAAGTGGTCCACATTATACAAGCACTATTCATGTGTTCCGATATGCCCCCCCCCCCCAAAAAAAAAAGATCAGAGAAAGAGAGAGAGTTTAGCTTTAATTTGACATATGTAATTTCTATCATGTACTCTATGTCTTGTTAATTTCAATTTTGCTAAGTATGTATCATGCCATGTTATTTGTATCAATATATAATACAGGGACCAGAGTGTGACCGTATTACCATACACACTTACATTAAATAAATAGATAAATATAGTACTATTGATCCTAATGTCATTGTATGGAAGGAACATTTTACAGTACACAGTTAAAGTTCAGTTGAAGAGAATAAACTCAAGAGGAATGTGAACAAAAAAAAGGTTCACTGCACTTAGGTACGTCCTTCACTGAGTTCTAACTCTACAAACTGAAAAACAAATTCTTCCTCCTAAACTGACCAAATCTTACAACATACTCAGTTTCACTATACACAAAAGCTTTTATTTTACAAAATGCATGGCAAGCAGTACCTGGTTTTGAAGTCATCGGTGCTGTAGGGATAGATGGAGCAGGAGGAGGTGTTGTTGGTATGGGTCCTGCAGAGGCTCCGGCTGGGGGTGCGGCTGGGGCAGCGGCAGGTGGTGGAGGGGTAGGAGGAGGGGCTGCTGCTTCGGCTGGAGCAGCCTTCTTGGGTGCATCTCCTGGTTATGATATAGAATAAGGAGAGATCAAGGTGAATAAAAGATGGAGATTATGACAATAGGAATTATTAAAATTATGGGATTAATCATTGTTCCGGTTTATTATTGCATTTAGTGTGAACTTGGGAGTTGTGATGATAACAATAGGAGCTGAAAAAATGATGATGTTGATGATGATGTTGATGATGATAAAGATGATGATAAAGATGATAACAATGAGATTATAAAAAAAAATTGTAGTGATGTCCATATCTCTAGCACCAACTATCATAATTACCCTAAATTTAGCAGAGTTAATATACTCACAAACATCCTATCAATGTCTTCTATTATTCAAAGTGCTTTGTTTGAGATTTGTTTCATAGAAATAACCCCTCTTGGACCAAAGAGTTATTTGTGTAGCTCCTTGATTCAAAGCAAAGGCTACTAACTGGACCGTGTTTTCAAGTCATGTGACTAGTCCAATAATGCCTCAGAAGTATATATGGTCATATTATTAGATTTGATCTGTCAGGTCACATTAATAGGATAATGCAAGTGATACAGATTTCGTTATGAACTGACCTACTTTGATCTAAATAAACAGCCTCTTTATCTTCATTTCCTGTAGAAATATACAAACGTTTATTTCCACTTTCCTGATTGTGTCATAAATGCCTTGATGTCACTAAACATTTGGGTTAAAATTTACTGCATGAGTATAAGTGCATTATGATTAAATTAAGTAAGAATGAATTTCAAACAAATATAATGCTTTTGAGGTATTTGTAACAACAAAACAAGTGAAAACTGCATGGTTTAAAAATGATTTAATTGCTTAATCAAAAATTGTGAAAATTTGTCCAAAAAGACAGATTTCAAATTTACATCAGCACTGCTGAATTGTAACATTTTTTCTTTAAAAGGCTGTAAATCTATTATATCTCAGAGCATTATGTACCTCCCAAGGTATTTTTTTCAAAGTTATTGGATGGTAATATAATAAAAAGTGTACAATAATTTGAATTATAGATTAAGATTGTTGGAAATGATTGAAAGAAACATAAATTCAACTTAAAATCATCTACTCACATCAGTGAATATACACATTAGTAATAGTATCATAACCAGTTGTTTGCTACAATTAAAAAAACATTTTGAACCTCTGAGTTTTCATCCCTGGTTCTATTCTTCATTAAATTTTGTTATCTTCTAAAAACATCATCACATCATCAGCCTTTGAAATAAGAAAAGACAACAAGTGTATAAGGTTAAGGTTTATTGGCATCCAGTCTTGGGTGTCTAGTCTTCACGAAAATTGTGTACCTGAGACTTGTATCTTGAGGAGCTGTTGGCCTGCTACCACCTTCTCTCCATCGGGTATCAAGAACTCAAGGATCGTACCACTGCATGGTGCTGGCACTGGGATAGATGTCTGCAAAAATGCAAGAGAAACTCAAGGATTAGAACGGTATTGGCCAGGTTGTCATGACTCCTGGTTCTAAACTAAACATAATATTCACTCCAAAAAAAGATATCCTAACTCCTGGAATCAAGAACTTATAATCAAATGACTGATTCACGTCATGGCATACTGCATGTTAAAGCGTGGTCACACCGGCCGAGCGGAGCTGTAGCAGTCCTTTAGCGGTAACGATTTCGTCTGCAAGGACAGACCCTAAGCTTGTGGCATGTGCATGCGCAGAGCTTTAACAAATAAGTCATACAAAAATACGAAAGTGTGTTTGTTTGACTGTTTGACTATTCCTATCTTTGAAAATGAGAACAATGATTATTTTGTCAAGATCTGATAAGTGATGCTCTGTTCTGCTATAAGGGAGAGAGTTATTTTTTCTTCTCCTGAGAATCCATAATATATTTGGGTACAGGGCGGGGGGCAATTCATTGTTGCTTTTGCAGTAAAATAATAATAATTAGGATAAACACAATTCAAAGGCATTTCTCCCACAAACAAAGATTAAAGGAGGGATGGATACTTGGGGATTACATACATGTATCCACATTTCATTGTTTTCATGCCAGCCACTTGCAAATAGGATATAGCCTGAATGGGTGTACATACATGCTAGGCAGGGTTTTTAACCAATGGGTGAAGGTTCCAAAAAGTACACATGACCACCAACAAAAAACAAACAATTGCCTAATCAGGGAACACCACTTCTGCAATCTCTCACATCTCATACTCTTTTATTGAATTAAGTAATTTCACACACTTTACAGCTGGAAAAGTTATCGAAGAAGCATTCCACTTCAGGAAAGGTAAGATACATTGTGGAATTACAAAGCAGGAAATGACCCTACCATGACTGCACTTGAAAAGCATGATAAAAATAGGACCTATAGGGCAGTCCTTGAGTACCAAGTATGAAGAGAGTGCAAGTGACTCGCATTCAACATTTTACAGACAAGATCCATGTACATAAGACACCAAAGAAAAAGAATGAAAGTTTAATAGAATATACCCTGATTTGATATAAGGACAAAATCAGGTTTTGAGCTTCCCCATTCTTCTGAAGGTACATTTAGGCAGAAATAGTACATATTGGAAATATAAAAAAATAATGAAACAAAAGTAGCACAGTGTCACTATCCATCCATAAATTATCTATTTTTTTTTGGTGGTCAATTTTTGTTTTACATGTATTTCAGAAAATTAAAATCCATCTTTTTAAGTAAAAAAAAAACAAAAAAAAAACACATGCCTCTGGCACCACCTTATAGTGGCAGAAGCTCTAAAACCAGAATAAATTAAAATTCTTTCATCCTGAAACATGACTAAAAGTGAAACTCTATCTCTCATGCAAAGTCCAGGCATAATTTAGGAATTTCCTCATGGCAAATGTTGAAAGAAATAATTGTATTTATCTTCAGGACAAGTCCTACTGAAACCACAAGATATTTTCACATCTTACCTTGTCTGTCTCAATCTCTCCAACAACTTCATCTTCCTCTACGAAATCTCCCACACCTGCATGACACAAGAGAGAATAGAAACAAAAGAACATAATTGAGATTTATACACATTTCAATCGCATAAATGTATACAGTACTGATGATACAATAGGAGCAATGTATAGCCAAACCTGCCTACTGTATAAGGATGCATTTAAAATGCATTTTAAGGAGTCAAGAAAGGTGGTCTTTTATGGACAGGCGGTCTTTCTATACAAAAGCAGGTTGACTGTATCACTGAAATGTGTAGGAAAGAGCATTCGTTGATAGTAGCGAGATCTTGCACTGACACTTTATTTTCCTTGGTAGATAGAGACAAAGAGAATGATCTAGAGATGTGAGTGGCATGAGCATGGTGCTATCCATTATGGGAAGCAAAATATATTCAGAATTGAGTGAGAAATGCCTTTAAATCTAAATACATCATCATCATCATCAACTGGAAAAATTATTCACAAATAACAGTATTGTTCATTTTGTTGCACACCCTATAGGAGTTGCAAAAAGAGCAACAGTTTGAACACAGGTATAAGAAGAGAGAGAAGAATTCGATCGGAAAGAGTGTATGAGAGGATGATCTGAAATTGAGTAGGCAGGAGCAAGATGTCATCCATTATTTAGAAGAGCAAATGAAGCGTAGGAAAAATGAGGATTCAACGAGACCCTTGAGAATGCTTCATAATGGCCCTCGCCATGGCGATGAGCAACCACGCATCATCACACCGCATCATCACCACACACCGGGCTAAAAGATGATTACCTTCCAGACAAGAAAGATGAGCACTTTATCTAATTTGCCATTCATCTTTGGATAGCTCAATTAGCCTTGTATTTGGGATGAGGTGTCGGAAAGACTTTTAAAAAACGAGATGGCTTGAGGTTTGGCGCGTTGCGTGAGAGGCAGCTCTTCAATATACCAATTATTTTCTTTGGCCTGTCGAGATGGGATTGATTTGAAATGGCGTTATCGCTCTTCAGAAGCAAATGGAAACTCCAAGGCCATTGTGATCAAATGGAGAGCAAATGGCTTGTCTCAATTTCCTCCTGTCACTATTTCTCATTAATCTTAATCTCATCTCTTTCTTTCACTCCTTTTTGTGCATCAAATTTCTATTTTGATGATGCATGAATACATATCAAGCCTGACTTCTATAAATATGCAATCATAAAATTCATTTCTTCTGACACTTATATATAAAACATTTTCCAGTTATCATGAGTACAAAAAAAAGATATCGATAGCAGTGAATCAATCAACTGGATCTTTAAAAAAGGATACAGAAAAGCAACAAATAATGTCAACTAAAAAGGTAGTTTTATAGTATTCCATTTGACATAGCTAGTGAATATTAAAATCTTCATTTAGTTTTAGAGTGTGTAGATAAATAACTCAGTATTCTCATTACCAGTAAGACATGAAAAATAAATCTGTTTGACAATACAATCTTCTCGGTTCCATTACGGAGGCATATGACTTGAAGACAATAGCCCCTCTATCATAAATCTATGCATAGTGCGGAGAATCTATGCATGACTTTGTAAATAGAATCTGTCAATCTCTGTCCTCCTCGTAAGACACATCTTTCAATTAACTTCGTTGTTCTGCTCTGGTTCTTTCACCACTACATTCATAGCGTGGGGGGGGGAGTATGGTGTGAATGAAAACTACTGATTCCCTGTATTTTTTTTTTTTTCAAAAAGGGAAGGACTGAAATGGAAAAGATAAAAATGGAGATGTTTCATTTCTGTGCTTCAAGGGCAGAGTGTTTGTTGATAACTTTGATGGCTACACCACAGACTAGATAAATATTTGATAGGTTTGTAAGATTGGAGTGGTTGTATGGAATAGGTCGCAACTATTACTCAGGCATATTCTACGAGGTTGAGTGCCAGACCATGTCAGCTGCATTTGGTATGTTACAGGTATTAGAAGAATACATGCATTTTCCTCACTTTTTCCTCATGAGTGATTTCAAGGGAAAACTATGTTTTCATATTTTTCTTGATCTGGTACTATTTCCAAATTGTACTCCCAGCACAACATTTTTTATCTATTCTATAATAATTTTAACTGAGCAAGTACATGTAGAATAAGAGTAATTAATACAAATCAAAATCTTAAAAGTTTATTTCATAATCTGAACGAATTAATAGGTTAGCATCAAAATTGAGATTACATGTATATCCTTATAATTTTTTTTCTCCTTTAATAAACCCAAAGTTTAGTGATACTTTATTGTGCAGTTGAGTAACATCAGTTTATGTTTTGGGCCAGTGAATTTAGAGACCATTTTCATAATCCTAATGGGAAATGACTCAGTACTCAATTTGCAAAAAAAAATATCACACACAATATTTTGAGATTCTATCTAATGTAATAGTAAAAATAAAAAAATCCCCCCCCCCCAAAAAAAAAAAAAAAATTAATTATATAATTATTATTTCAAAAGGGTTGCAAAGAATAAGGTTAACAAATTCACGATGCAATACATACGTGTAAGCATAAACTGATCAACGAGTGCAGAGAATTCACACCCATTATTTCTCTTTCAATAAAAATAAAGATAGCAAACATATTAAAACTTCCATCTCTAAATGCGATTTGTAAAACCCAACACCTTCCCACTGCATTAAATTCACTTCAAAAGCTACTTGTAATCTAATCTCTTAACCTTTCCTTGACGAGTCTAGACCATCTGGAGCGATATCGCAGTTGAAAATACCAACACTTGTACAACCCCAGGGTGTGAAGCATCTGGAATCCCCACAGCGCTTCACACCCTACGGCTTGTCCGATCCCCGCTCATATCCTTCCAAACATTCTCTTCCCTTTCAACCCGCGTCTTCACCAAAGCCAGTCAATATTCCTTTTGATTGCGCGGAGGAAATCTTGTAGGGTCGGTGAAAGGAGGGCAGCTGTGCACTGGCACGTACACAGGGAGCTGACACAGTGTTTACGGTTGAGTTTTGTTTCCAAGAGAATAGAAGAGATCTCTGGCGATTCCTTGCCGATATTAAAATCAATGAGCGACACCCTTAAACATGATGTCAACAAGGGCAGGAATTAAGACAGGGAGACTGGCATTAACTGATTGTGCATTGCCCTCTAACTTTATTTGCTCCTATCAATAGCTGTAAAAGTGTTCACATTGCTGCAAATTTTACCAACAAATGTACTTTATAATTCACATTTCAGGTTTAAACTAGCAGTGTAAATACTTGTGACAAGAGTTATATGGTAGCACACAACATCTCTTGTTATGTAAGATATACAAGTATACATTTGTAAACAGTGAACAAAGGGCCATTCGATAATAACATCCACAAAATCTTCTATTCCATAAACACATTCTATGAATGGTACATCAAATGAAAGAAGGAAATGCAGTGCTTGCATGAGACAAAACAAGGTGACTGAGTAATATCAAAATGAAGAAAAATTCCTTGATTATTAACTAGAACAATTAAATTTCTCATGCTTAAATGCACTAGCTAAACTCTCTAACACATAAGGGAATGTTAATAACTTTAATCCACTTTTGATTTAATCAAATCTAGTTCTAAATCCTTCTCATGTTACACATTTCCCCTTTATTTTGATAAAATATTGTATGATCTTTAATCACTTTGTTATGAAACCAAAAAAATAGATCTGAGTGTATTGTATTATCGGGTTTCTTTGGTATTACAGCCAAAACTATCAATTTGAAGAAATAGAAAGCATATACAATGTAAATAAGGCAACAATACATGCAACATGATAATAATAATAATAATAATAATAATAGATGCAATTTATATAGTGCACTTATCCAATCTGCGGAGTGCTCAAGGCTCGTTGCATTATCATTACTCTGGCTTTAGCCCGGCGTACACTAGCACACATGACATTTCAAAGAATAAATATTCCTACCAGGTACCCAGTCACCTCATCTGGGTTGAGTGCAGCACAATGTGGATGAATTTCTTGCTGAAGGAAATTAACGCTATGGGTAGGATTCGAACCTACGACCCTCGCGTTGAAAGGCGAGAGTCAGAACCACTACATCACGACGTCTCCACATAGATCGGGATGTTTCTCAATGCCACTAAATTTTAATTTGTTCTTTTTTAATGTAGACTTCAGTAAACTAAATATCAGAATCATCTACAATGTAAACTATTTCCATAGCGCAATAACTCTTCTTTGCAACCCCTTAAGAGACAGGTAAATACTGCACTGATTAGATTGGAACAGTAATCTTTTAGAATATTCTAAAATGAAGGAAAAAAATTGAAACAGCAGATTACCTTTTTATAGACTTATCAATTTTCACTACTTGTATTTGACCCTAGTTTGTCCCCTACACACTTTCTGTGGCTTTTAAATGGTATTTACAGAAACAGGATGGAAAGTTTGCCCGCACATTATATGGAATAATGTCTTATACAGTGTGTAAATAAAGACCTGCATAAGTTGAATTAAAGTACAAACTTACATGAAAATCAAAGATGACAATATTAGTCCCAATTAAAAGAAGTATAACAGCTTTTAATTTTTACCTTTATCCCACCTCACATCTCCCTCTGTAACAGACTCAGCAAATGGCGGAGTTTCTACGATCTTCACTTCATCATCTGAAACAATAAAATAATTCACTTGAGGATGTAAAATATCAATTTATTTGTTTTGTTTTAGTTGCAAATGACTTCTACAGTGCCCTGCATTGTTTATTTCATATTCTATGAATATTGACTATTTCATCCATTTTTAGACAAAGCAAGGAATTCCGCAACTTCTACCTTTTGAATAATCTTTTTTTACACATTCTTTTACATTTCTTGCCGGAGCACCCACTTTCAGTTATGGACATTTTTGCCAGAATTTATATCAAGGAATCATTTTTGTTTTTCATTTTATTTCATATATTTCTTATATATTTTCAAAACTATTTTTTGTTATGCAACACCAAGTGCTTTTGATGATGTGGAAGGAAGAAAGAAAATGACAATTTAAAAAAATGATTCATTACGTTCATTAGCTTCCCAAACCGAAAGACACTACCCCAACGCCAACAGAATCATCATGAGATATTGTTTGATATCACCTCTTGTCAGTGGGGAAAATTGATAATTCATTAATTCCTTGAGGCCAAACAATAGAACCAAAACAAAGTAATGTTTATTATCCAAGAAAATTTGACCGAACTATACCAAAGGGCAATACACCTTATAAAGCAATGTTAATGTTTAAACATTTTCTCTTATACCTAATTTGTTGCAAAGACATTTACTTTGATAAAAAAAAATCAAGATCCTGCAAACAATGGGTATTAATTGAAAACTTACAATAATATTGTGATGTTTGGATTCCTTTGGAGCCATTCAGATCCCAGACAGGTAGAGACTGAAAGGCGCCTACTACAGGTCGTATCCTGTAAGATGAGTGGTACATTTTATAAGAAGAGGTTAAAAGAATGGAAATGATATCAAATATAACCTTGTCTCACTTCCTTCTTAAAGAGTGTCGTTCTATGAAATAGCAATCACATTTCTTTTTTTCCTCCAGAAGAACTAGATTTACTAACAAAAACATAACAATTAGAACAAAAAGTGCATCAGGTTCACGGATCTAAATATGAAGGAATTTTCTTCTAAATATCTCTGAAAATAGTACTAAAAATTAAAAAAAAAAACAGCATCTTTTTAACATGGGTGAATATATACTTTAATATCAATATGTATGCTGTAAATACAATGCATCTGTTGAATAAGAATTTATATTAAAAATCAACAACCAAAAATCAGACAATTGCTGAAAAACGTGTTGAGAAGGAAGGGGTTAACACTGTTGACCTCTTTAGGGGTTGGTTCTTAATGACCAGTGCATAAACACATTAGCCATTCTTCAGTAAGCATTCATCATACAAGGATAAATTACAAACGGGAGACACATTAGGGGGGCCAATTCTCACACATTACGTCCGCCACTGGAGGAACCTGTTGCCCCTACTAAGCCGCATTCAACGCCTTTGTTAATTCCAATTGATTTCACTCCAATAACAGCTAGCGTGAGCACACACTTCCAGAGTGCATTTATCCAGAATAGGGGAGAATTTCTTGTCTAATCAAACACTCACACCACTAGGCCTAATCAAGGGGATGCAAGATAATTGTGAGTACTTAAAAAATGGGTCAGAGCTATTACCAGGTTTGATGGAAAGCTCTCACTTCCAAGGTTTCAATGGAATCTATATACTTTCTTTTTTGTTTACAAATGGGTTGGCATAGTTCATCTTATAGAGCTGCTCCTCCTGTCAATATATCCATTTCCCTTGATGATAGTCCCCTATTGATGGGAGAATGGTATTATCGCTTATGGATAGTATAATATTTGCATTGCATTCTCTGCCCTGCTTTGTTCAAACCACTTGGAAGATTAGCATTATGCCTTCTCCTTTTTCTACAGATCATTGGCGATCACTTGTCCATGGTTCATTGCATAATGGCATAAAGAGAGAGAAAATTAATATCGCGCTGCATTATCAGGGTATAATGGCGATGTATCGATGACTCTTGGGCGCGTTTCCATCTTGATGGTATCCTTAATGCATCAAAGTTGGGTGTGAATTATTCATGATCTGCCTCCCCGCACGAGACAATTTCCAGTGCCTGCTGTGGCCTTCTTTCGTTATTAATGATCCATGGATACAAATATGATTACAAGAGAAATATATGAAGGTCTAAGTTTTCCGCACTCTTGCAATCAATAATGATCTCTCTATACTGAGGAGGGGAGGGAGTCTTTGTGAGGGTGGAAATGAAAAGCAACAAGTTCGCCTTGGGGATCCGTTAGTGTGCTCACTCGGGGGTGAAATTAAAGAGGTTGCATGAAAAGATGAATGGGGTGGAGGAAAGCGAGATATTAAGGGGTTGTTTTTTCATGAATATACATACCTCAAAGCTTGCGGGTGATGCTTTGCGAGTTGACTGTAGGCCTTCCATTGGCATCCTTCAGATAAGACTGATAATAATGATAATAATAAAAAGGGTCTTACATGTACATTCTTGTATCCCATTCGCACCTACATAAAGGCGAACCCCCGTGTATACACCAAACAATTTTTCTAGCCATAACAGACAATATATCAAGGCAATAAAAATTGACAGGAAAACAGTCAGAGTGCAATATTTATAAGACAATTCCTCCCCAATTCACCGTCTGTACGCCGACTAAATACAGTATGGACAGAAATAAAGTTATCAGTGTACAGGCTTTGGTGGGACATGGTAGGAAACAGTAAACTTGATTTCTGTCCATACTGTACGGGATAAATACCAGATACATGCAGGGTATTAGTTTCATAGAACTAAAAGCTACATGTTACAATTACTAAACTTGTTGATTTTTACATGTATGTGTCTAAATGTATGGGGATAAAAAGTATGAAAATTGGGTGCCAGGCATTAACCTCAATTTCATTAACACTTGCTTTGTTAATTATATTAAACATTTTATATTGACCACATGGAGATTAAAATGTCTGAAAATAAATCTCAAAATTCTTATACATGTACATGTAGTATTATTTTGTTTGTACTGTGTTCCCAAATTTCAGTAGACCATGTACAATAAATGTCCCGAAAACGTATGTCCTGAATGAAATTGAGAAGGACGTCTGTTACCAGTGGCTTCCTTTGGCTTAGCAATCCTAACATTAAAGACTGGGTATGCCCAATAAAAATCTTGTATTGATTAAAAGCAGAAAAATCAGATGAACAGATCAGAAAAAAGTTTGAACAAATTGGACAATAAATACAAAAGCTATGAATATTCAACATTATAACTCAGTTCAGCTGTTTGTCTTGCCAATCGGCAACGATCGGTCACGTGATATGACGTGTGCCGAGCAGTTTATTGTATCTTATTGTTTTAAAACCCCCTTTTTTCAATGTTTACCATCGACATATATACACAGGCAGAGTAACATCTAATGATTCAACCTTTTGAAGATTTTAAAAAGTAGGCATTTATGGAATAACATGGATTCTTAGAAACAATACATTATATTACATTTTCTGACAAGAAATGCATGACATATGTTATGACGAATGTCATACAGTAATTTATAAAAACCACCGTTCAATCACTATCACTGAAATATTCACAACTTTCCTATTTCTTGTCTCATTTACTTCAAATATTTTTCCAGTTCCACATTTCCAGTTCCAGGCATAAAAAGACTACTGTGGCAAATGAAATTTTCAAGTTTTAATAACCCTTGAATTATATAATTTTGCTTCTAGATTGCATACACGGTCAAGGTTTAAAATTGAAATCTATTTCAAACTGTACTTGTGATTACACAAGGAAAGGCGATGTGATTACACAAGGAAAGGCGAATTTCATGCATTCAATTACTTCTGCAACATCTGACTTATTGCCTCATGAACCAAGAATGTAATTAATCAATCCTTTCATGCTTATACATGAACGTAAACATGTGAGCAAAGTCTGGTAAAAATTCATTTCAAGATTCTAAATTTATTCTGGTAACAAGCTATTTTGGACCTACATGTACATGTATGAGGAAAGTACTGCACTTACTAATACTTAGGCTAAAGTTTGAAGAAAATTTTTTTTTATGAGGATATTTTTCATTTCATGTGACACTTCATGATACAGAGTAACTGGTAAAGTGTGATCTTACCTCGACTGGACTTGGCATTCCCAGACAGGCATACCTATGTACATGAAAACACAAACTTTCTGTTAATCAAGATGACATCTATGGAATGACAAATTGACACAATTTGCTTGCGAAGGGGAAGTTTTCATTCCCACACACACAAAATGTAAAAGTCAACTCTCAAGTCATACTGTATCAAAAATATATTGGATGTCCGCAAGCTATGCAAGTACCAACTCAGCTTAACTCCTAGGAACTTGTCTTCTTTTTCGGGAATGTGCAAGCAAGATACATGCAAATATAGCAAAATTCCCCTTTCAAAGTTGGAGTGGCGACTCATGGCAAGTTGTGGTGCAGTACCAAAATAGATTTTGTGACTTTAATCACATTTAAATTTCTGTTTTATGACTAGGTCTTAATTCATTGAATGAAGAATCTGAGTGGTAGAAATGAGTTTAACCGAACAATGATAAGAGGCTTTCACATCAAGCTTACACAGTAGCATATAGAATAGAATTGTGAAGCAACTTTGTAACTCTAAGGGGGTGATACTAGAAAGTTGCAATTGATTGCAAATCAACTGCAAATAAGCTACAATTTGCTAATGGATTATTCATTCAGACAATCTGTGCTTCTTACAAGATGTACATGAAACAATGATTTTGATTGGCACAAAAACATGCCAATTTGACATCAAATGCAACTTTCTAGCAACATGCCCTAAATGTAAGTGCAAACTCATCAACATGCACTGTCTGTTTATCTTTTTCTTTAATACTGTTTCATAAGAATAGCGCACAGTTGGGTAGGGTTATTATGGAATGGTGCACAATAAAGACCCGGTTGCTCAATACCTAAGCAAATGGGGACAAAAAGAAAGAAAAAGAACTGAAAAAAGGAAAGACGCAAAAGAGAGCAGTAAAATTGATACTCTCGTTTTGTTTTTCATATATACAGAAGCAAGGAAATTACATTTCGGGATATTTTATTCCCTTTGGATGACCTTAGGTTGTTGCATACTTGCGTATCTTTAACTGCAGTTTTTATGGAAAGAGCACGATTTAAGCAGTTGTAAAAAAAAGACATTCCGTAATCTTTCTTAATTTGAGTGGTACATTTTGCATTTCATGCTTAAAATAACCATTGCAAAATAACTATTTGGGGTTTAAATTGGTAACAAAAAATACATCATGAAATACAGTCTAACCTCATTTTAATGAGCACTGATATAACAAGCTCTCATTATAATAAGGTGATTTTCTTGGTCCCATCTCTTTGTATTCTATTGTATTTTATTTTAACCCTGATATAACAAGGTTTCACTATAAAGAGGCAATTTGTCTGGTTCCATGGATCTTGTCATAATGTGGTTTGACTGTAGTAGGAAATCAAGTCAACGGCCTTTTGACCTGAAATTTATTTTTTATTCGTTACTATTTTTTAGGGGGGTGGGGGAAGCAGAGCCATTATCCATGCTGGCAATTCAGAAATCTAGCTGTTCAATTTTTATGCAGATTATCTAGCTAAAATTATTCCATTTGATAATTAAAATAGACTCTATATAGTCTAATGCAAAAATACCTGAAGAACATTAACAATTATTTTCTTTTCAAGATGTGCATCGTACAGAACACCATACCATCGCACCAACAGACCTCCATAAAAATACAGCATGACAGCTTGTTTACAGTGTAGTATGGACTATTTGGAGGCTGATATAGTGCTTAAGATTATAAATATTTTAACAAGAATGATCCCAACAGATATCAAAACATACAAACAAATGGAGATATTCTTAATTTGAATTGTTTTTCAACAAAATGCAAATTTAGCTCCAATTGACTCCTGAAATCTAGGGTATGCTAAATATTACTTGAATGGCAAATACGTCAGTCTTTGTAGAAAAGATCTTTTTCAACATCACTATGAATGAGAATGATGAAAAAATTACGAAATTATGAAAAGTGAGAAAAGATCAAATAAGTAACCAAACAGAAAAAACCCCTCAGTTAATCTGCAGAAATATGTGTGAATGTTCAAAAGCTGTCACAGTAATCACAGGCTGTGATTACTGCAAATGTGGATTGTTTGGAATAATGGTGAGATTTCAAAATTTTATCTTTCTATGGCTGTAAAAGCAGCAATTATATTGACAAAAATTATTGCTAGTCAATTTTAAAGTGTCTGGAAAACACATGGAAACACCAGTGGATCCATACGAGTCAGTCTTTGATGAAAAGAAGTAAAACAATTATTTCTGAAACCTCTTTTCACAAAGATCTCAGTTTCATAAACATGTAACAGGCATTATTAGCCTACTTTCAAATGAAACTAAATTCAAATCTTTGTTTTTCCCATTTTCTCACTACAAAATTATCACATAATGGAAGGTCAAAGGTCAGCATGCCTAAAGATTCATCATTAAAAAAGCATGAATTCAATGAATATCCTATTTAATCTTGATCTGATGTTATCACAAATAAAAGAGAAATATCTATGATATACGTACAAAAAATACCCAAATAGCCCATCTCCGCAAAATCTGACCAAGAAAAATGTCATTTCTGATGAAATACACGGTACATCACCCTCATTTAAACAATCCAAAATGTTTGTCATCTATTTCGGCATCCCAATCACTTGCTGAGCGATGCCTGCTCGATGGGGCGCAGATGAGCGTTTGGCGCTGAGGAGGTCCCGAGGAGCATGCAGACTACTACTGAGTACAACTACCTAACATTATGGAGATAATTCATGCCTAGACTTCCATCATATTCATAATAGAAAATTACCCGAATGATCCTCTCGGATATGAAAAAAAAAAAAATGTATGTTTGCTTACCAGTCAAATCGTCCCTACGCCAAATGGTCCCCGGGTGCTACCAAATCGTTCCTGTATACTACCAAATCGTCCCCGGGTGGCAAAACCAAAACATCCCCGGGTAAGTCATGACTTTATGTATTTAAATTTTTAAGTCATGCTAAGTTATTTATTTTGACTCTGTCTTTGTTTCAAGTGTAGCCTCTGTCAGAAACAAATCGAAGTTGAAATGTTATCTGAAAAGATGACCGCACTGAAGGGGAAAATTATGGACTCTAAACCTGAATGAAGTCTGGAGGATCAAAGGGGTTGGGGTTTGCTTTCATGAATAGGAGGGCGTCAAATTGGAAGGAAAAAAAAGGCGGCAAAATTGCTGCAGCTGCTGAAGGGGTCGTAATCCTTTCCTTTTTAATTGCTTGCCAGCCTCACTCAGCACAAAATTTACTAAGAGGGGCGTCAAAAATAAAAAAGGTGATCCCTTTT
>BQKZ01011643.1:0-17097 GCA_036244855.1 Temnopleurus reevesii | reverse complement strand
CCGATTATAGATTCATTTCATATGTGTATGTCAAATAACAGGAAAATATTGCGTTTGACGAGGTTGTGACTGTACTACATGTGAGCTGTAGAGGGCCGAGATAAAATGGAGCAATCATGCTCATTATCTATTGTTAAAAAGCACTGCCGGTAGACTGTATACAATGACTTGATTCTCGGTACTGGCTAAAACTATTCGCACTCATGAGCATCAGATAGTACCCTCCTCCCTCGGGCCGCTGGCCCTCGGGAGGATGGTAACTATCTGATGCTCATTCGTGCGAATAGTTTTAACCAGAACCTCAAGAGTCATTGTATATTTCTATATTATCATTATTGTTATTATTTACTTTCATAGACAACTTTAATGAATAAATAATAAATCGATGGGTGCTGGGAGGGGCACTAAACCACTAATATCATACATTGCTTGGGAGCGGGGGGGGGGGGAGTCGGACCACCATCTTTCTACACATCATCCCTCCCCATTATGATTTTACAGTCTCTTGTGAAACAGATGACATACCTCTTCCACGACACATGCCTAAGGAAGCTTATCTCCAATAAAATAGAATGGCTGGAATGGTCTGAAAAAATATCAAGCCCCATAAGGTCTCGACTACATAGACTGCACATATGAGGTGGTGACTCAAACAGCTATGTATTTACAGGATCGGAGGGGTTAAGCCGCTCTCTGCGAAACTCCATTTAATCTAGATTTTTTTTATCGAAAGGACAGGTCGGTACTCTTCCAACTAGTTGATCTGCGCCTGCATTTGACACAATGGGTTTGAGCAAATAGGCCGATATGATCACAATTGTTTAAGGCCGAATCACACCTTTGCGTTTTTTAGCCTGCGTCGGCCTAGCGGGGTTTTTTTTTAATTTACAAAACCCCCTGGGCGCACAGAATACGCTGATCAGACGGTGGACTGACGTTCGGCTTGCCCTCAAGGAGCGTACGCCGAGCGTCAGTCCACTGTATGACCTGCGTCTTTTTTAGTCAAAGGTGCGTTTTTTATTTTCAAAAACGCTGGGCCGACGCAGGCTAAAACGCAAAGGTGTGAGACGGCCTTTACACTTACTCCTCTTTTGATTTGTTCAAAGCAAATACATGTATATTTAAACGTCATGTACCAATTATTCTATGTTTGCTTTAAGATTGTAAATGATTAGTTTGTACGTCATAAGTTTCGTTTTGCTATTAAGGTAAAACAAAATAATATGAAATTATACTTTTAATAGAATTCAATGGGATACATCAACACGTTTGCGGCTCTGCTGAACAGGTCCGTGCATGCCTTATACATATCATAAACGCTGACAACCAAGCAATATAAATTCGGCACACAATTTAGGACGGGATCATTGAAGGATCGCAGGACATTCGAAACTCTTGGACCATGTGGACAGCGAAGTGAACACACAAGGTAGTCCTTGCAGATTGAATGATTGTTCTCCTCAGTGATCTTGTAAAACGTTATGTGATATTCAAGTTTGGTGACATTTTGTCAGCCTTGCTTGAATGCATTATCATGATAATTCATTGTTACTCATCTATTATTCCAAATGTCATGTGTGGCTCCGTGGTAGAGCGTCTACCCCATGAACAGAAGGTCGTGGGTTCGATCCCCGGCCGGGTCATACCAAAGACCTATAAAAATGGGACCATCTGCCTTCTTGCCAGGCGCTTGGCATTTAAGAAAGGAGAAGGGTAATAATAACTTTCTGTTATGCAGGGCCCGCTGGAAGAACAGCTAACTTACAGCTGAATGTGGCTACCATGGGTAAATAAAACATTATTATTATATTATTATTATTATCATTAGGTTCACGAAATTTCTTTTAATTCCATTCCAGCCCTCATCATTGCTGCAGTGCTTTTCAAAGTGGTCCATTGCTCTCAGTGCTTCAACCTACTTGAGGAACGTAAGCCATCGACTACTAAAATTTATAATCCCCGGAGACTTTGTGAATGAATAAATCGGTTCGAGTGATCAATGTGCTAAACAACTCTCTTGCATCCAATCCTGATGTGATTAAAATCAGGTCTCCAACAACTCCATCGCTAGCAAATAAGTATCAATAAACCGATGCGACCATATCTTTATATGAGACAGGTGTCTGAAATCTAATAGACAGATAGATACAGTACATCTCAGAAGGTTTATGGTGGGATAGACAAAGACCAGTGAGAGGTTTTGTCAGTGTTTGTACCATCTGCGACAACCAGGCTTCTGCCGTCACAACTGCTAGCTATAAACAGACTCTCTTTCTCTCTGCCAAGTGTGACTTGACTATCACAGGAAGATGAAACGGTCAGCTCGTCACTTGGCAGACAGGACGGATGACGTCAAGAGCGGGAAGAAGAAGGTGAAGCTGATGTGCCGCAAGCATCAAAGATACGAACGGCTGTGGGTATGTAGAATCTGCAAGGTCTCCATCTGCTTCAGATGCAAGAAGCTCGACCACAGCGGGAAGGGTCACGCAGCCGAGAGAGTGGATTATTTCAAGAAGAAGATGAAAGGAGAGGTCAAATCGCTCCAGGAGAAAGCGGCAAAGAAAATCGAGAAAATCAAAGCATATACCGATATGATCCAGCAGCAGATAGGACTTGTTGAAGGCATCAGAGCCAGCAGGGAAGTTGACATCATCAAGGCATTCGACAACACAGTCCTTCAGTTGCAGAAGAGGAAAACCGATCTCATCGATCAGAACAACGAAAGCATGCAGGAACTGACCGATGAACTCTGCCAGTATGGTAAGCAGGGGGATGAATTGATAGCTAGTATGAGAAGTGCGTGTGAGTCGGTTGGTAGTGGTGCTGGGAAGTTACTTGAGGATGAGGAATTAAAGATACACATTAATCGTTGTAGAGATCTACAGGGCACGACAGAAAGTGATGTCCCTGATGAATGTGGGCCTAAACAGGTTACGATTCTTGCAAGAGGTCGTACATTCACACCATGTCAACTAGATGAGGAACAGAAGCTAGGCGTGCTAGAAACGGGAAAGTGGGCTCTTGAAGAGTTTGAACAGCTCCCCACTTCGAATGACCAACCATGGAGCATGTCATGCACAAGGGATGGTGATATGGTAGTTGGGTATGCGGATGGGGGCATAGAGGAGTTCCCTCTCGCTGGTCCGCAGGTAAGAGTCCTGAAGGATGTGTGTGTGTGGTGCGTATCTATGTTGTCTGATGGTCGCCATATTGTGCGCGATTCGAATAACAAGATCGCCCTCTACTCCCGTGGATGGCAGAGATGTGATACCGTTGAGTTTGATCTGAAGGGTATTATTGAGTATGGTGGTATGGCTGTTGATAAGTGCAACAATATATATGTTGGCCTAAGCTTTGTAAAGAAAATACTGGTGTATACCGTAGAGGGCGGTGCACCATTTTGGGAGATCCCCTGCGATGGGTTTAGTCCGTTTGAGTTGCGCACAATGAATCACAGCAGCATGCTGGTTGTAAGAGATGACCCAACCGTGCGAGTCATTGATCAGCAAGGCGCAGTGAAGTATGACGTCACAAAGGAAGATCACTATGCGCGTATTGCCGTCCTGTCCGATGATACCGTTCTGATTGGGTGGAGGAAAAATTGTCACGTGACTATTGATCTGTACACAAACCAGTTGAGGCATATGAGAACCGTCATTAGTGATTTGTACACTCCAGTCTACTGGAATCTCAGAGAGTTTGCAACTGGCGAGATGATCGGGCTTTGTACCATTAATAAATTCCATGTTCTTCGGAAATGCTACACATAACAATCTTTCCTCTGCCATATTTTCAGAATAAGATACCACTCGAGACTAATAAACATAACATAGATAGATTTTGGAAAATTAAGAGCAACGCTGTACAATATAGGCCTTTAGGTCATGTTTCAAAGTGCATAATTGAGCACATTCATACTATTATGAAAAAAAAGTTGTTGTCACACATTTAAGTGAGCTTCCGAAATTAGTAGATGGAGGCTGTTTAGCGGAAGAAAACGAGTACGCATCTCATGTGCGCAATAAATAATGCGCACATCAGATGCGCACTTTCTTTTAGTGAACACCTCAGATGCGCACTCCTTTTCTACTGTCAATAAGTCTCCGTCCACCAATTTCGAAAACACCCTTATCCCCTGTGATCCATACGATGAGTGGAAAAGGGTCGCCGTTTCATGATTTAAAAAGCAATACTCGTCTCAGACGTTTTAATGAAAAGCGTTATTAGCATTGCATGCATGGTACAATGGGATATCATCAAACTAAGATAATTTGTCACTTTTATGAAAAGCAGCTCCAGTTTTAACCCGCTGTACGGACACCCAGGATGAATATATGTGACAATCATTAACAGCCATATTGCCATATGCCAAATTTCAAGTGCCTTCATGGAAATGAATAGCCATTTATTGTACTTGAATAAATAGCCCGAAGTAACAGTAACAATAATGAGAATTTACCAATTGATTATGAACGTCATTCCTGACAACAAACATCACGTTCATAATTTTGTTTGAATTCAACAAACTATTCAAAGTAGTATTAATAGTAATATTTCAAAGTGCCAAATTTCACATGATTTTTGGCGACACAGACTCCTGGTTTAAAGACCGATTCACACATTTGCGTTTCATGCCTGCGTCGACCCAGCATTTTTGAAAATTAAAAACGAGCGCACAGTAAACGCTGATCAGACGGTGGATTGACGTTCGGCTTGCGCTCAAGGAGCGTACGCCGAAAATCAGTCAACCGTATGGCCTGTGTCTTTGTGCATTTATGGAGTCACAACGCAATAAGCTGTCCTTGCCTCTAGAAGGAGCCCAGTATTTCTATCCGTAAAATTAAATTTATTTTTCGTTACATGCATCTGAGCTTCTAGATTATTTTGTAAAACCTTTGCATATTTCTATTCCCATGCTATCGGAATGCAATATGATTATGTTGTACTTTGTTACTATGATGTGCGGAATGTGCAGAAAATAGATTTAAAAAGATAAATGATATTTAAATCGTGTTTGGAACATGTCCAAGTCTTTCTTTATGTACTCAAGAACATAAAAGAATACTCAAATAACTTTGATAGGGCTCAAAGTGGCTGGTTCTGATGATCTATAAACCGTTAATGGTACAAGTTTGCCTCAGAACTTTTTTAAACAGTATGCTACAAAGGTTTTGATCATGGACTCAGTTACAATTTTTTCTCACATTCTCTTCCGTTTTTACGTTAGGATTCTTGAAAATTATTTCAATTTTATTCAATTTAATGTGTATATTTTATTTTGTATATATATATATGTATGTTTCTGTGTGAATTTCTATCCACAAATTTCTGCTTATGTTTTATTAGATGTAGAATCGATTTAAATTGTACTTTTTAATCGCATTTATCATGATCAAGCTGAAAAGCAGCATGTAGCTGAATACGGGCAAAAATTAGTATGCATTGCTTGTAACCGTGAATAATTTACGGTAAACAAACAACCAACATCGGTAAATGTGGAGAATTATATTCATAAGTGTGAGAATGGAGTTGGTTATATATGCTACATATGGAGTATATTAATCAAAATTAATCAATAAGAATTGTAAAAATTCATGCTGAATTAATTGCTTTTCATTCGATTGTGTTCTTACTCTTTTACTTTGTACTCCTGCAATGAATTCTAAACATTTTAATGTAATTGGGAAAGAAGACATCGTAATCGTAATCTAACTATAAAACAGTGTGATACAAATGATATCGTGTAAGAAGTATCTTTTAGGACACTGTAAATATAGAGCCTAATTTCAAGCAAAACATTGACAATTGAAAATGTGAATTATTAGTATGCACTTTTTTGTACCCTGAAAATAATGGATAGTGTGTAAATATCATAACTGTAACAGTAGCATAAAGATGATATATGCTATCTATTGATTATAATTCGGCCAAAAGAAATTGCAAAGCACCGTTAATATGCAGATATTTGCATTTCATGTATTCTTTTTCCAAGTGCAGCTAGAGTCTATTACTTCTCTTATTACGCCATTTGTATTACAAGCACTTGTATTATTGTACCCATATGTTTGCGTTAAATCGATCTTCCAATGGTAAATCACGTGTACCAATAATGATTTAATGAAATATGATTAAGCAATAGAAAACAAAGAATATTTTCAATAAAAAGTAATGTGCGTGATTATAGTAAATAAGTAGAGCCCGACTCATACTTTCGCGTTTTTAGCCTGCGTCGACCCAACGTTTTTTTGTTTTCATTATTAAAAAAGCTCCCTTTAAGCACAAAGATGCCGGCCATACGGTGGAATAATGCCCGGCGTACGCTCTTTGAGCGCAAGCCGAACGTCAATCCACCGTCTGGTTCGCATATGTTGTACGCTCAGGGAGCGTTTTTCATTAAAAAAAAATAGAACGCTTGGCCGACGCAAACTAAAAACGCAAAAGTGTGAGTCGGCCTCAAATGAGGGTTAAAGGTCCACTTTTATGACAATATATGTTGACTTGTGGTGATCTATGCTACCCTTACCATCACCTTTGTGAGTGAGAGAGCTCCCAAATGTTTCCCATATATTTTATAATAATTTTTCTTTATATTTTAGAGAGACATTTTGGGAACGCCCCTAAAAATTCCCTTCATATGCAAAGTACTGTATATGAGGTCATATACAGTACTATGCATATGAAGAGAATTTTAAGGGGGCTTTTGTGGAAATCCCTTGGAGGGGAACTTATTTGATTTACAAAAGATATCAAGATGTAATTACACCTGACATGAACATACTTGAAATCATTCCTCATTATGTCTTATGTTAATTGGGAAATATTTACAACTGGCCATTATTAAGAGAGGTTAACTTGGTGAACAATGAAGATGGAATTCAATTACTGCTCAATGGAGTATCAAGTGAATGTTTTCACAATTCTATCAATAGAAACAACAGGCTCAATGGTGGAATGATTCAAGGTATGTTCACGTCAGGTGAAAGTACGTCCTAATATACTTTGTAAATAAAATAAGTTCCCCTTCAAGGGATTGCCACAAATGCAGCTAAAGATTCTATTCATATGCATAGTACTGTATATGACCTCATATACAGTACTCTGCATATGAAGAGAATTTTTAGGGGCGTTCCGAAATTGGCTCACTAAAATATAAAGAAAAATTATTATATTATTATCAAATATATGGGACACATTTGGGAGCTCTCTCACTCATAATGTTGATGGTAAGGGTAGCATAGATCACCACAAGTCAACATGCATTGTCATAAAAGTGGACCTTTAAGTGAATAATGGTAAAGGCAAAGAAATATAAATAGAGAGCGGGAGAATTTTTTTTAAAAAGGCGAGAGGGGAGAATAGAGAGAGAGAGAGAGAGAGAGAGAGAGAGAGCGAGAGGGGGGAGAGGGAGAGGGGGGTATAGAGGAGAGTGGAAGATAGAGTGGAGGGGAGATAGGGGGAGGGGATAGAGGAAAGGAGGTGATAGTGGGGAAGTGGAGATAGGAGCGGGAGATAGGGGGATTGGGAGATAGATGGGAAGGGCAGATAGAGGGAAAGGGGGTATAAGGGGGGAGGAGAGATAGAGGGGGAGATAGAGGGGAAGGGGAGATAGAGGAAGAGAGTAGATGAAGGGGAAGAGTAGATAGAGGGGAGGAGAGATAGAGGGGGAGATAGAGGGGAAGGGGAGATAGAGGGGAAGAGTAAAAAAGGGGAAAGGGAGATAGAGGGGAGGGGAAGATAGAGGGGAGGTGGAGATAGAGAGGAAGAGTAGAGAGAGGGGAGGAGAGATAGAGGGGGAGATAGAGGAGAAGGGGAGATAGAGGAAGAGAGTAGATGAAGGGGAAGGGGAGCTAGAGGGGAAGTGAAGATAGAGGGGAAGGGGAAGATAGAGGGGAGGAGAGATAGAGGGGGAGATAGAGGAGAAGGGGATGTGGAGGTAGAGGGGGATAGAGGAGAAGGGGAAGATAGAGGGGATGTGGAGGTAGAGGGGGATAGAGGTGAGGGAAGATAGAGTGGGAGATAGAGGGGGAGGGTAGATGGACGGGAAGGGAGATAGAGGGGTAGAGTATAGAGAAGAAGAGGAGATAGAGGGGAGGGGAGACGGAGATTAGTAAGATGATATATCGGAAAGAGGGAAAATGGTGGCAAAGAAATTTTAAGACAACACTGAGAAAGAGAGAGAAAGAGGGAAGAGAGAAAGAAAGAGAGAGATAAAAAAGAACAAAATTCTGACAGATAATTTATTACAAATCATTTTAGCCCTATGAGGTCATTTCGTAATATTTTGCCATCGTCCGTTCTTTAAGCCGTTGACCTACAGCACTCGTAGCAAACTTTTGTCGCGACCTTCGGGATTCGACACCTTCAAATTAAAATTCATTAAATTCATATACTTTTACCGAATAATACACAACCTTTGAAAAATTAATGTCTCTCTTAATTCGACGCGGGTACATGTCTGTCAAGTACAATGAAATGATTTGCATCTAGAAATTGAAATCATTGTTATTTCTAATGAGCATGCAGTACCTTTCCATCTTGAATTATTGTAAATCATTCATGCGTAACGGATGATCAGGACATTACAGGCAAAATCCAAATAAAAGGCGACGGAAATTACAGAATTGAAACACTTTTATCTGTCGAGACTTTCACGTTTGAACCCAACAACTTCTGGACAGAACTGGATCGAAGTGAGTATAACGATATTATCTGTTAAACTATCAAAAGTTTCATACTTGGAAAACGGGATGCAATATTGCACTTTGCAACACTGTGAGCACACGTCAATTTAATAAAATAAGATTCACTTTGGTGAGGAAAAGGTGCGATATAGCCTCTAAAAGGTACCAAAGTGTTGCAATACCTTGTACTCTAAAGTGCGTAATGGCTCACTTTTTCTTAGTTTGTGTAAGCATATTTTGTCTTCAAATATCTTGTTTAAAGAATTTATTAGCATTGTTTACCAACCACTGTAAAATTAACCAAATATGAGCAACATCTCAATATAAATCAAGTTAATTACAAGCCATATTTTGTGGACAGTTTGTTTGAAAGAGAGGCCCTTAATCAAGATCACTGAGTTTTGGCATAAATATTTGGCCATTTGATTAAATGATTTTCATCTAAATATCAGTTTGAAAGATTGAACAAAACCTTGTAACATAGACATACCTTTTTCAACATTTCATCATTATCCTCTGATGGGAGTTCTTGAGTTGGCAACTTTAACAGAACCCGTAACCATGGTTGCGTACTATACCGGACTATAACGAACTGGCCATTCAATTTTTTTCTTCAAACGTGGATCAATTTCAATCTTTTTTTCTAAAGTCATGCTATACTCATCATTAACATATTTGTTGTAATTTCGGCAAAAAAGTAACATTTTCAATTTGGCAGGCAGTCAGAGTTTGTTTGTTTGTTTGTTTTATTTCCGTCATAAAAGATAACACAACAAATACAAAAAAAGAGTGTACGGTCGTACGTCATGACGTCACATATTTCCTCAAATTCGACGGTGCAAGGATTAAATTTCAAAGGCAACACTGATATTTTGAAAAGTAATAAGTTTTCAACATATTATCAGATTTTGATAGCATTTCTCTTCATCAACTGACAGTATAATAAATCCAGGGGTTTCGGCTCCCCTTGAACGATATACTAAAATGATGATGATGAGGAGGAGGAGTAGGAGGAGGAGGAGTAGGAGGAGGAGTAGTAGGAGGAGGAGGAGGGGGAGGAGGTGGAGGAGAAGAAAGAAGGGGAGGCGGAGAAGAAAGAAGGGGAGGCGGTGGAGAAAGAGGGGGAGGAGGAGGATGGTGATGTTGATGTTAATGATGATGATGTTGTTGTTGACGATGATGATGATAAACAAACTTATTATTCATTGATATTTTTCAACAAAATATCTAACTCAAACACAAATACAGCAAAAAAAAGGGAGATTCGTTGACGAAAACATGACGCATAAAACGATTCTCATCTGCCTGATGGTGGTCATCGCCCTCGCCTGGACGTCAGCGATGACACCCGAGGAGATGACCGATGACGAACTCGATGCAGTTTGGGACCTCCTTGACAAGCGTAACTACGTCAGGACGGTGTTGGGAGGACGTCGTTCATTCGACGATGGGCTGGACTTTGATGAGGAGATCGAGAAGCGCGGAAATGGTCGGAGAAGAAACCGGTTTATTGGAAGTAAGCACAGCTTTATTCCATTGTTTATTCACGGTAAAGGCGGACTCACACCTTTGCTTTTATAGCCTCCGTCGGCCCAACATTTTTGAAAATTAAAAAGGCTCCCTGGACGCATGTCATACGCTGGGCTCACGTTCCGAGCACGATCCCCGAGCTTAACGTCAGTCTACCGTCTTATCTGCGTGTACTGTGCATTCGGGGAGCGTGTTTATTTTCTAACAACGCTGGACCTACGCAGGCTAAAAAAGCAAAGGTGTGATAGTAAGGTTTCATTTTGCTGACTTCCTAATTGTATATTCGCTGTAAAGAAATCGTTGGTCAATATCGTAATGTATGTTTTGTTTGTTTATTCTTTTATTTTAATCAATGTTTTGAGCTTGCCTTTATTTACCATGTTTACCGTGAAAACAAGTTTTCCCTGTCAGTGTCATATTTTACTTTCGCTAGTATCGCCTTTTTTTAGGTGGATTTATCACTTGAGAAAAATAGTATTTAAAGGGTAATTACACCCAGACAATAATGTACGGTCAGTAAATGGGAAAAGAAAACAGATGAACAAACTGTGAAAAATTGAGCAAAATCGGATAATCCGTTCAAAAGTTATGAATTTTCGAAGTTATCATTTCCACATGTGCTGGGCATCCTTGAATTGGCAACGTATAGCCAATTAGCATAATATGTGATGTCATTCATGGATAACTCCTCATTCACTTTGTATATAAATTCATTGAAAATGTATTAATATCATATTTCAAATGAGGTATCAACCCCGTTCTTTATGGAATTATTGCAGGATTGATGTGGGTGTGATACATTCAACCGAAAAAAACAAAATTGTGTCTACTTTTCTGGAAAAAGGGGAAAATGTGAAATTTTGTGTACAAAGTGAATGGAGAGTTTTCCATGTTGGCAGCCATTTTGCTGTACGTTTGCTAATTTAAGTAGCCCATGAGGGGTGTAAATCAAAACTTTGAAACTTCATTACTTTTTAATTGATTATCCGATTTTGCTCAAATTTTCACAATTTTATTTTCCTGATTTAATGATAGCAATTTTATGTATGAGTTTAGTTCCCCTTTAAACTTTACCATTCATTTTGCTACTATTCTGAAGCAATCTTACGATTCAATCATTCGATTTTGTCAAAATGAGGTCGATGTTTGCTGAACTTCATTTATCCCGATTGAACTATTTTCTTAATATTACGTCGTTATTTTCCAAACGAAATGTATTTACAATTTTATATCAAAAATATATAATTGAATATAGCGGGAAAGGGTGTGTCATGGATGTTTAAATGCATATGCAGGTTTATTAAAAGCTGGGTCTGCGCCATAAAGTTCTTACTTTAATCAAAAGCAGGAAAATCGTACGAGCAGATAAAAAGTTTTCAGTAAATCCAACAAGAAATAAGAAAGTTATGAATATTTCAATGATTAAAACACTGGGGTTTTTTTCTTATTATTGCACGACATTTATAACACGTGACTTTTGGTCACGTGTCATGACGTAGTTCATAAACTTCCTGTGTATCGACAAAAATAAATTTCCTTTTCATACTTTTTCATACACGAAGGTCGTTCTTGACAATCGAAAAACTTGCATGACGCTTGCTCGGCATAGCAACAAGTAATACATGCAAACTGGAACTCTTCAAATACTGAAGTTCAAGGGATTTAGACATACCACGATAATATGCTCGTTGGCGAGAAACGTGTATACATTTGAATCTACTATGCCCGCCGATTGTTACTAATTGGTTAAAGGAATACCACGTAGTTACGCTATTTTGGCAAGAAATTTGCAAAAAAAGAATTGAATGTGTTAGTTAACCGGCCTGTTCCCACTCACCATACTCGTATTTGTTCATTTGTCATTGCAGAGTGTGTGAACCCGTCGACCGGCCGCGACTGCTCGTGTGACTTGAGATTCGGTGAAGACCAACCCAAGCTGCGCTACAAGATCTGCGCAGGTTAATTGTGACGTCATCATACTTCAGCAGAGTTTCCGACAATGCAAAATTCGGGAAGACCGTTGCCCCCGATTGATAGAAAAAAAAGTTGTTTAATATTATTTTTCCCTAAGTTAGCTGACTTGTTCACTTCTTACACATAATCAATTCATCTAGTGACTGGTTTTCCAATCCAAATGTTTAGCCGTATGATGATGTTTGTTTTTGAAATCAGTCTAATAAAGTATGGATCAAAATCAGAGTGAAAATAGACAATTTAAAATGAATAGGCCTACAACGATTTTCTGAAAGGGGAGGTAGTCTGATATCGGCAACATCTTTTGCTATTTATGATTTTATTTCGTGCTACAGCTGGAGAGAAATTTGATATTTGTTGAAGAAACGCAGATTTAACGCCCCGGTCACATAGAGCCCTGGAAGCAACACGATTCAACACGACTCTTTGTTCAATTCACAGTTAGCTGCCTGCGAACGAAGAGTCGTGTCGAATTGTGATGCGTACTGGGCTCTATGTGACAGGGGATTAATCAATGTTTTATGCTGCTTTTCTTGTTCATTGAAGATGTACGTCATCAACGTATGATCTCTTTATGTACGTATTTATACTAAAATGTCGATGTGACATAGATACTCATAAGTATGTTCGCTTTCAATATGCAATATGAAATCAATAAATACGCCAGTAAAAATGATCTCGTTTCGCATCTTCATTGTTACAGTTAGAATAAGAGGATGTTATGTTTATCTGAACTACATTCATTGTTTTGTAAACTTCTTGGTACATCCGATTTAAATTCTCACAAAGTTAGTAAAAGGGTGCTATGTTACAACACTGGGAACACATATTTTGCTGCAACATCGCACATTTTTATCAGAATACGATATACTACAAAATATCTTAATCACTTGTGGTTGTGGGACTCGAACCCATGCTAAGAGAAGTCGATTCATTCAAAGCCAAACGCTCTACCTACTTAGCTAGTCAATGCTTTCAACCGATTGATAGATTCACAGGACATCAAACCTAGAGTCAGTAACCCAGAACGGCAGAGACACATTTCCCATCTACTTCTCAAGAAGGACGGTACTCCAAATTCAAAGTCAAAGGATCTGCTTGATGTTGACGAAAGTTCTTATGTAATACTAGTAATGTCCATTAGTCAATGAAAGTGGCTAATATCGTAGTCGTTAGAGCGTCTGGCTTAGATTGGTCCGATTCTACATGCTGCTAGTTCGAACCCTACAACTCGGTAATGAACCCCGAAGGGTGTTACACGTGCTAAATTATGTTTGCATCCTTAATTTTACAAGGTTGTCCTTTTCTCTTAGCGCTCAGAGTGCTAAATCATAGAACGTAGATGGTGTAATAGAATTATGTAAAAAAAAATAAAGTGCAGATTGTGACCGTTTGGGGTTTCTTTTCTGCCATGTTATGCAAAATTGGTTTAAAAGGAGAGTACAACCTTTTATTTATTTTGCCTAAAAGATTCTACTCTATACATACAAAGATCCTTCCACTTTGATGAAAAGTTTACCCAACACTCGGCAACATACTGTCCGCCCGAACTATTGGTTACAATGTTTGCAACTTATCGTCAAATTTTGTGATTCCACCAAAATTCACATACTAATAAAACGTTTTCCGACATTAATTGCGTCAAAGTTTCAAACCAAAGGATTCCCTTTACATGATATCACTAAAATGTGTAAGCCGTCAAAGGATTGCCCGAGGTTTCTGTTTTGTAAGTTTTCAGTGTTTGCCTATTTCATTTTACTCCGTTCACTCACAGTGCGATTTTGGTCCCACTTAAGGCCACGGTCACATAGGACCCCGGAAGCAACACGATTCAACACGACTCTTTGTTAGCAGGCAGCTAACTGAGAACTGAACAAAGAGCCGTGTTGAATCGTGTTGCTTCCGGAGCCCTATATAACCGGGGCCAAAGCAAACTTTTACTGTGACAATATGCATCACGTTCTAATCAGAAATCTATGGCAACCCTACCAACATTAAATCAATCGCACATAATTATTTTGGGGTTATTGTTTTTCAATACACACAATGTGATCCAATGACATGATTTACATATCAGAAAGTATACTCTATTTCGCTTTTACATTCAGAAAGATCATTACATTTTTGATAATGTTCGAATGCTTGAAATGGGATTCACAAAAATCAATTCAATATGAATTAGTCAGTATCTTTTGCATAAACATGTCCTGGTAATCGACGGTTTAGAACCTGAAATTACGATACAGGAATCATTAAAATGCTAAATATAATATTGCAAATATCCGATAATGTCTCTGCAAACGATTTGCTTATAATTGATTCCGATTCACCTGTTTGAACTATTTATTCCGCAATGTTCAATTCCGGGGAAATTTGGGCGAGATTCCTCAGAGTAGAATCGGTCTGCAATTAGTCAGCGACACCATTTTGTAATACCGCCCTCAACCCGCAAGCTCTGTAGAACCTGTCTCCACGCAGTCGTGTGTCGCACCAACAGAGCTCGTTCGTCTCGGGTTTGACGCACACTGAAAAAGAAAAGAGAAAGACAAATAGGAAAATCTGATATTAAAGCCATTTACTCATCTTCTTTCTTTATATTCCTCTTTGCTTTCTTTTTCTTTTCCTTCGTTACCTTCTTCTTCTTTCCCTTATTCTTAATTTTCGTCTTCGCCTTATCATTTTTTCTTCTTCTTCCTCTTCTGCTCCTTCATCATCTTTGCCTTTCTTCATTACCTTTTTACTCCTGTTTCATCTATATATTCTTCCTTTTTATCATCCTTTGTTTCTTATTCTTATTGAAAAGTTAATAAAACAAAACAAAAAACTCTCTTTCAGTATACAAAATAATAGAGATAATCATGAAAATCAAAATAAAATTTTAACTCTTTAGGTGGGTGGTAAAATTGATTGAAATCTTCTGGCTGTGGAACAAAATATAAAACCTTTACATNCCCCCCCCCCCCCCCCCCCCCCCGCCGACACTTCACTATAACTGGAGGGGAATTTAATTATATAGACACGTTATTTTTTGTGTGTAAAATACTTAAACTCTTAAAAAAATATCCGACTCCCAACAGTGCTTAAGATATTCCGATTGAAGGTGTATTTGTTCAATTTTGAACGAATTCGATTGGCGTCGAAAAAAAAATGAAACACAAATAATCAAAAATTAATGTCAATTAATCAATCTCAATTCGTGATTCGGATTTCTTATCTTCTATTAACTTAGCATGTAAATAAGAATCTTTCAATTTGAAAGGAAAAATTTTGGAAGTGTTTTAACGTCCTGATTGGCACGAAATGAAACGGCCACTTTTGTTGGTTAATTTTTTGTCGCAAAATTAAAAAAAAACTTGTTTGAATTGTGAATAAATGAAAATAAGCCATTTGGGCAGCGAGCAGCCAACAAAAAAAAATGAACATCTATTCAATGAATTGAATGCAACTCTCAACGAGAAAACGTTATAAGCCAATACACAAGTACTTACCGACTTCTTGTCTGCGTTTCCTCACTGTCAACGCATCATCAGGAAGGGACTTTCCCAAAGCTTCTACAGGGGCATCCCCTCTTTTTACCTCCTCTAGCTGGTCATACGTATTCCAAAGGTCGTCTCCATTGGCCAATGATGCCATGATTGTAGAGAGGAAAATGACCAAAGTGACGATGAGCAATTTGAAAGTAGTATTGGCCATTCTTCAAAAGAGTCTGCAAATTCAAAAGTTTGTTCATAAATTCAGAAACCTAAACGCTTAAAGCAATTTGAATTCTGTTGGTTTATCCATTTACCTCAAACAAACAAATAAGAGAAATTGCCACATCCCTCATCGTAAAAAAGTACAATCGGCATTGGCAAATTATTGACTATTTCCAACAGAAAATTACAACAAGTAAAACTGCCAATTAATGTTTATCAACAAACTGTTTCTAAAATTTGGAATTGGGATATATTCAATTTATTTTCTTCAAAATGCAAAATTTTTGCTGAATAACCTCTTTGATATAATTCTTTCAGCCACAAATGGCAGTTCCATGCAAATTTGATGACATTTTAATATTTTTGTTCATTTAAAACACAAATGACTGTAACTTAACCCTCGAATTGATCAGCCAATTACTAAAAATGAATTGGGGGTCAAAAATCTACGCTCGTTACTAAAATAAATATTTTTCAAATTTTCATGAAATTTGGTGTAAGCAAAATTTAATTACAAAACAGAATCCCATTGAGGTAGATTTTTATCTACTCCAGGGTTGGAATTGCGATACAAATTGAAGAGGACAAATAATTGTACCTGACTTTTGCAAATATCAAAGATTTGAAAATTTTCTGGTATAAAGAAATTCGAAAGAAGCTTCCGTATAGGATTATTAGGGACAGACAATGTCAAGATATGCTGTATTTTATATACTGTATTTAGCCCAATTAGACCTACCAGTAATCAGTTAAGAATTGTAGACATCTTAGAAACCCCTTGTCTTTGGGAACGGGTTATTATTCGGTGAGAATGCACGGCTCATTTCATCTGGCCCTGTTTATTTAAGTAAAAGAAAACCCCATGTATCATAGTTACAGTTGCAAAGATTTTTCTATTTAATAAAAGAAGCAGGAAAATTGGGAAATGTATCTCTACTTAATAATAGATAAATGCTGAAAGTCAACTTACCTATCTATCACAGAAGATGATGATCCAAGAAATTAAATTTTGAAATGCTCCTCCTGTCGTTGATGTCATCTTTTATACCAGCCATGTGAGCTACTCAGCATGTGTCCAGTTAATGATGATTGGCTCATGGTATTTGAGAGGCATCTCGGTGAATTTTGATTCAGAGCTTTGAAGGGGGAAACCCCTCAAATTTGTTTGAGAGTGAAAAATGCAGAAATTGGACTGCAGTGTCATCATAAGCCCCCCC
>BQKZ01011642.1:0-19033 GCA_036244855.1 Temnopleurus reevesii | reverse complement strand
ACATTTTCTTAAATGTGTTCCTTTGTGAACCCCGTATTTCTCATAACACAATGTTTTGATTTCTACCTTTCCGGGCGAGTTGAATTTTGTCCTTGACATTTGGCTAACATTTTTAATGGTTTTCAGGGTTTAAGAATTCAAAGGAGTGACTGATAAACATTAAACCATTAGCAGCTTGAGATTGTGTGCAAAAGTCCTATATATCGCTGCCTATCTTATGTTTTTTTATGGAGAATATGAAATAATTCTCAACATGTTCATAATTTTCTTGGTAGGATTATTTTCAAGAACATAGGGATTGCAGACATGCCAAATTTATAATTCATACATTTAGCCCCATGAGAATTGTTACCAAGGTTACAAATCAGTATGGAAAATGATGAGCGGTTTGGGCGTTTCAGTGATTAATAGGAGAGGTGGTTTTGGGCAGTCAGACTTGATGGGGTTAATTCAAAGGGGAAGTCCAACCAACATTTTTTTTTCAACATTAGGAAAAAAAAAGAAATGAGGGAACTCTGACAATGAAGAAAAAAAATCATGAATTCTTATGACAGTAATGAAAATCTATAGAGAAATTTTCATATTTTTTATTACTTTTTTTTGTTGGCTAGACTTGTCCTCAAACGGCAATCAAAAATTAAAATCATCTGCAGACGATTACTAATGTTACTGTGTATACTGATAGGTGAACACCTGGCAAATTGTTTGCAGTATTGAGCTGGATTTAGTTCATTGGAGGTTCAGTGGAGATGTGTAACTTGGAGAGGAAGGAAACGCTATATTAGCCAAAGTTCAGAATAATTTCAGTCCTACAAAAAAGGATTGACAGAACCAATGGGTGACTTCAAGTATGGTGTTGAACACTGGTGTTGGTGTTGCAGCAAAATCAACACCAGCCTCAACACCAAACTTGAAGTCTGTCGGTGTTTGGGTTAGACTTCGCAAGATTCTGACGTATTTCTGGTCGTTTCTGTATCACTTCTGTAAACTGACCAACGGTGTTGGAGCTTGGTTTACAGACCGTTTTGCTCTCTCAACACCAACACCAACACCGAACACCGTACTTGAAGTCACCCAATATGACTATGTGCTTGTAAGATGGAATTCTACTTACAATAAATATTGATTGTAAGTATACGGCAAAATGTGTTCCAAAGAGTTACGATTTATTGCAAAATTAATTGTATATCTTGATGTTACATGCCCTACATGTTGAGAGGAAGGAAAGACTATATTAGCCAAAGTTCAGAATAGTTTCAGTCTTACAAAAAAGGATTGACAGAGCCAATATAACTATGTGCTTGTAACATAAAAGATGGAATTCTACTTACAATAAATATTAATTTTAAGTATACAGCAAAATGTGTTCCAAAGAAAAATTTCAGTCCTACAAAGGATTGACAGAGCGGATATGACTATGTGCTTGTAACATAAAAGACGGGATTCTACTTACAATAATTGTAAGTATACGGCAAAATGTGTTCCAAAGGGTTACGATTTATTGCAAAATTAATTGTATATCTTGATGTTACATGCCCTACATGTTGAGAGGAAGGAAAGATTTAGGTAAAGTTCAGAATAGTTTCAGTCTTACAAAAAAAGGATCGACAGAGCCAAATATGACCATGTGCTTGTAACATAAAATATGGAATTCTACTTACAATGAATATTAATTGTAAGTATACAGCAAAATGTGTTCCAAAGAAAAATTTCAGTCCTACAAAGGATTGACAGAGCGGATATGACTATGTGCTTGTAACATAAAAGATGAAATTCTACTTACAATAAATGTTAATTTTAAGTATACGGCAAAATGTGTACCAAAGAGTTACGATTTTATTGCAAAATTAATTGTATCTCTTTGTGTTACATGCCCTAGATATATCAACTATATTTGTATATTACAGAGCTCACCTATCTGTTAATGCTCAAAGACATTGCAGAGCATTATTTACATTAAAAATATTCTCAACTGACGGATCCTAAATGCACCCTAATTGATTGAAATACTGTGAACAGTGTCCCACCATGTCCCACGAAAAGGCATGTGTTTTACATAGGCCTTGGTGGGACATGGTGGGAATCTGTTCACATAATTTCGATCAATACTGTAAATGGCTGATGGTGTAATGTACATAAACTAAGCTGTGAAAATATGAGGCTTCAAAATCAACTTATAGTGTGCAAAAGAGGTAAAATGATCAAATATGACCTATATATACATGTATATTTAGTCATCATAGGCACATTGTGCAGTAAAAGCGACAGTGGTACGCTTTAATAGATATCTTGATAGTGCCTGTATAATTTCCGTCTTTTTTTTGCATTCTTTGTTGTTTTTGTAATTTGTGATTTGAATTTGATGCCGTAGATCAATTAATTTTACTTGACTCTGAGTTTGAATATATGCAGGTAGTTTGAATTCTAGTGTCAATGACTTTATCGTGTAACTGTACAACTGAAAATGCTGATTTCAAAGTGCTTTTAATTCATGATTCATACATTATTTAGTATTTGCTAGTATAGTGGGAAAACCTTGAACGATAATGATATACATGTAGGTTAAGGAAACAATTTATCTGATCACAAAATAATATTCTGTATCTATCTATTAAGTACTTGGTGAGGAAATGGCAACAGATTTGTTCGTTTTTTTTACCAGCAAGCTTAGATGTTTGATGGATGAAATTTCCAATTATATGACGGGTTGTGGAAATAATACTCCTCTATTAGGAGTAGTAATACGCTATTCTTTTGTCTGTTGCCCTATTTTGCGGATTTACACCCAGTGCTCTGTCGTAATTAACAAAATATATTTTGTCCTTCCAGGTGGAGTATATCCTCTTTCCTTCACTAGATGTTGCTTAAATGTATGTTGTGTCATTCATCTCATTATTGCAAGAGAAAACAAATGAATATGAAATTCATTGTCTAATTTTCCCCCAGTTGCATGTGACTTTGACCATACATGTACAGTGCAGGGTGGCGTTTCACAAAGATATGAAAGATTTTTTACTATAGTATAAGAATGACCAGGAAATCAAAGAATTCTGAATTGCTCTGTACATGCAGCTGTAGGAGATCCACATCAGTGGTTGATTATATCTTCTCTTTTTCAATCTTTCCCATGCAGGTATGTCATCACGGCATGAGCACATCGGGAAGTTCAGCCTGAAACAGTTTGAGGCATCCCAAGAGAAGTGTCATAGAGCCATACTCCGCAAGCAGCTGATGGACAGAAGATGTCAGCAGCTGCGGGAATCATCCCCCTGCTCCACGATGACACTGAGGGAAGCAGAATCTGATCTGGATGAGGAGCTGGATAACATCAATATTAATGATTATTACTTTCTGCAACCGATCCCTACGAAGCAGCGGCGGTTGCTGCTGAAGCGCTCGGGCGTGAAGAAGATCGATAACACAGAGAAGATGGAACTGAAGCGGATACGTTTGTCCAGGGAGTCCTGTGGCTGCGACTGCCAGATGGTGTGCAATCCGGAGACCTGCATGTGCAGCCTGGCTGGCATCAAGTGCCAGGTGGACAGGCAGTCGTTCCCTTGCGGATGCACCAAGGAGGGCTGCCAGAACCAGTTTGGGAGGATAGAGTTCAATCCTTCTCGGGTGAAGACCCACTTCATCCAGACAGTGATGCGACTGGGGATGGAGCAGCGGCACGAGGAGAGGATGAACCCTGGTGGGAGACGCAACCAGGAGGACTGCTTTGAAGGTCCACCGGACATGAGCTCATTGTCGCATCCCCTTGAGGATTGGTGCCATCATGCCTCCACTAGTTCCAGCCACATGTATTCAGGAAGCCTCAACGGAAAGGACTTCTACGGGAATGTTGATCTCCCATTAGACGACAGAGCCAGCTGCAGCTCTTCCCTGTATTCCAAATCGTGCGATGCGTACGGAAGCGGGAACTCCTTGGAGGAGAACATTCCAGTCGAGGTGCGCCCTCCGAGGCAGCACGACTTGATTCCTCAAATGCTGCAGTTCAATGAGTCAGAGGACGAGAGTGCCATGACTCAACCTATCGCGCCCTTATGTAACGTTCCCTTGCCCACTATGCCTTGCTATGACAGCTCAGAAGATAATCTGAGCTCGAGTTCCGACACGACATCCAGCTCGGAAGCCAGCTCCAACTACGATCTCAACGAGTGCAGTGCGCCCTTCAACATGAAATCATCAGCTGATTATAACCTTGCCAGTAGTCTAGTGCAATCACCAGAAGTTAATAGCCTGTCCCATACTTCAACTGTAGAGGGCTCCTTGCCACATTTGACACCTCTCGAGGTAGCCAATATCTTCTCTACCTCCAAACAAACTGTCGATGACGCACCCAGTAAGACATATACTGAACTAAAGCAGCCAGACAGCTACACCGGTAGTGGTTTTTCGTCTGGTCTGTACAATCCTGAAAATTCCGCCCATAGTAGTTACAGTGAGATTTTTATGCCGTACGATAGCCAAAAAGAAACCATACCGCTTACGCTTCCTGCGTTGGCACCGACTCCTCCTGCTTACACCACCCGCAGTAGTCCCACTTCATCCAGTACGTACACTGTTATGAGTTCTCTGACAGCTGTGGACTCCCTTGCCGATATGCAGGAGACTGCGCTTGCCACGAGCAAACTAAGTTCAGTCACGTTCGGGATGAAGGACGATCCTTCTTCCTCGTTCACACCACCGGAACCTCTTCTCTACACCTCTGCGACATCATCGTCCTTGGGGAGTGTGACAGACATCTCCTCTAGTTATTCCGTACCCACCCCTCTCTGCTCTGAGAGCCAGGGAAACGAAGCTGCAGCAGCCGACAACTGTGATGGACGCGGACGATTGCCGCAATCTGGAGCAGTTTCTGCAGATGCCAGCCTTGGAAGTCTGGATATTCCAGCGGGATTCTGTTCATCGAGCGAGGAAAGACCTGTCCTGGACGGTGTCAATGCTGAGCAGTCGCAAGCAGACAGGGAATCCACCGATACCTGCAGCGTTGAGAGCTCTCCAGGAGACCAACCTCTGCAGGAGTCCTCTGCTGGAGTTCCGTGCTGCAGCACAACTGCGCAGAAGAGCGAGGGCATCAGCTGGAGATGCGACCCTGATGCTGCTACAGTCCATGAAACAGTAGAATCAAGCTCATCAGCTGGATCGCAATCAAGCAAACCTGAAGCGGATGAATCAAAGACTCCATTGCAAGCATCATGTTCACCTTCTATTTTGCCAAATGACCATGTGACCTGCAGCGACAAGTCCGACAATCACATTCAAGAAACAGCTGAACCAAAAGGACCAATCCACAGCACTGTAACTAACAAACCAAGCGTGGAGAAGGTCTACGAACAACTCCTGGGGAATGGGACAATGCCGGTCCTTCCGAATCTCCCTCGAGATGTCCTATCTGAGGATACTCCCATAGATATCGCCAAGAAGATCCAGGTACTCAGAGGGAACAGCGAAGGGGATGCCACCCCATCCATTTCACCTGACTCCTTGAGCCCAGACGGCGCTATGTCGGATGATCCCTTCAGGCAAGCTGTTGATCCGTCCGCTATGGACGAGTCATCCTTCAGTAGCTCTGACAGTGCTGTTGGTCACATGTCCAGTGTAGGGTTCTCCGAGATCTCATCAGGAATTCCTGCTGGACCTCCTATTCTTCAGGCTGGCATCTCTGAATGAAATTAAGATCATCAGAAAGGTCAACATCCCTTATGTATCCTTCTTAGCCCATTGTATACTGCAACCAAAGCAACATTTTCTGAAAACTAGGTTATCTTTTATTTGTCATCAGTTTATATTACTGTAGTGTTTGGCTCCACTTGCCTAAGATTTAAATGGACATCTGCAGAATATGAACAAAAAGTGTTTAATGTTTGCAATTAAGGTGTGTAACTGCAGATAACATCTTTTTCCTTGACACAAAATATAACCCAGTTTTCAGAATAAGGGCTCAGGTGTTCCCTGTATACAAAACAAGTTTTGACGGAATGCAGTAGTCATTGTGTGAATTACATGTAGTTCATCAGCTCTTTAAATTAAATGTGTTTTTTACCCAAATACATATCAAGTTTAAGCATGAAAGTGGCTACATCCTTTGGCATGCGAGCCAAGTCAAAGAAGATGATTTTTATGTCAAATAAAAATTCAGGTTACAATCGCAACAAATATCAAACAACTCAATGTACTGCATTGTATAAACTGTTCGACATGTAGATATTTGTATTGTCATTCCTTGCCATACACATAAGGTAAAAACAAAAGCCCACTCCGCTTATGAAGTATTTTTATATTAAATCTAAAATTTACAATCATGTTCATGTACTGAAATATCTTGAAGCAAAAGAGTTTTGTGTTCATGATTTTTAATGGAAAGGGTCAATTTAAAAAAAAAATGTGGTGCAGCACTTCACCAAGACAGATATGCAGAGATGCTGATCATTCTGGAGGATTATAGTGAAGGTCTATTTTTATGTAAATTCAAGGCTGTCATCACAATTGAATTGCTGAGAGTATGGCTATTGTTAAATGTTGCCATGTTTTCTCTCGTTCAGCTGTTGTGTTATTTACATTCTAATTTCGACTTCATGCATATTCTGGAATGGTTGGCATCTTTGACTATGTCAGATGCAAAAATGGTGCATAGTGTCATATTTGCAAACACTGGAACACCTTGATGTCATACTGTATGCTAAAAAGGCTAACAAAGTTTCAGAAATTGTTTAAATTATCGGATGCAAATGTCACATTGATCTTACATTTGAATGGATTCGACCTGTGTGAAGAAATTCCAGATGAATCCCAATTCAAAATCTTACATACAAAAGCAAGTTCACCACTTTGTAGAGCTGCAGTCGTAAGTTGTGTGTGAATTGCATAAGCTATAAATCTGATTTATACCAGCAGAACTCACGCAAAGTTTACCTTTTTTTTTTTAATATGAGTGATATGTGATTAAAAAGTGAGTTTACTATGATCGTTAAAGTGAACTGACGCCGAACAAAAGCAAATCAAGCTCTGTTTGAGTAATGCGAGTATGCCACAATTTTCAATTAATTCAACAGATCTTTGTTTTAGTTACGAGAAAGTCCCAAAGTTTTTGAAGTGCGGGTGAATTCATGGAGAGTTTAACAGTGTTTAAACAAGTTGTGATAAACCATGCCGAGAAGTTGAGTTGCATGGCAAGCTTTGTGAGATATATTGCAAAAGTATCTCTTTGTTGCATTTGGTTGCCCATACTTCCCATAAATTGCGATTTCAACTCTATAAAGCGGAAAATTTGCGCAAATTTTAATCAACTCAGCGTTTTCTGTCATATTCATTGACATGTAGTATGCGTATGTATGGAAGAAGTAGAATAAACTGTATGAATCTATAATACAGTGTATATATAATATGTTTCAGAACAATCTTATATGCAAAGAAATGCGTATATATTATTCAATTGTATGATATCTCTAGTTTGTGGTGCTTCTAAAGAAAAACCCAGTGCAATGGTAGTGTATGATCTAAGTGTTCACTTTTTACAGAAATAGTTTTTTAGCACCCCGATTAAAAAGTGCAAATTCTTTTTTTTTTTACTAAGAAAGTGACTAGAATTTTTGATAAAGCGTTATTTATTCTGCATGTTGTTGTTATGTAGTCTTCATGGTGTAGTGTTTGAAATGACAGATTATTTCTGGAATTTGTACCAAACTTGGTGATGTTGCCAGAAAGTTGCAGTTGATTGGTACTTGTTTGCTCTTCATTGGCAGTCAATTGCAAATTTGCTGCAACAACACCCCCTAGAAATGTCAATATTATGTAAGAGTAAAATGTACATATCAAATATATTAATTTAGGTGCGAATGAAATTAAATTCAACTCCATTTGTTAGCTGTGTATCAATGCTTTATCTTCAGGTTTCCTTGCCTCACACCAACTCTTGGATTCACAAAACATCTCATTGCGTAATCATATTAATCTCACTCTATATGCTATATGTTGTCTATGGGCTAGATACATAGATTATAATCAATAATCATAGTTCTTTCAGTGAAAAACCCTCTGATGGGGTGTTGCTAGAAAGTTGTGACCAATAGCAAGCTGCTATTGGTTGTCGCACCAAACAAAATCATTAATTCTTGCGTGTCTCGTTAAAAACGTAGACCGTTCGTTAAGGAAATTTTGTTTTTCAAACTAATGATCTGCAGTTGATATGTGATTGATTGCACCTTTTGTGCAACACTCCCTAAACATCTTTAAATATTTTTGATGGCGTAACAATCGGTTAATGAAGTAACAAATCAATTATGTCAATTAAAATTTCCACAATATGACAATTGCATGGAAATAGGGATCACAAATTTGTATTTCTTGTTAGTTGATGAGGCTGTAAATGTGACTTTGTACACCCTGTTTTGTTTTTCAAAAACAGCATATCTGTACATCAAGCATTATTTGTGTGTTCTTGTACCAAAGTATTTGGTACCATTTGTGTAAATTTGTGCTATTTAGGGGAAAAGTCAAGTTTTGACTTTTTATTTGTTCAAAGGAATGAAAAATTGCCAAGTGTACAAGTTCCATGGGAAATAAGTAGCTTTTAATATTGAACATTTGGATGTAATTTATGTTAGGTAGATTTTTTGTATGTAAATTATTTAAAATAAAAAAAAGTTTTCATGATTGTCAAATATTTTGAAAAGGTTGTTTATTTCAAGCCATTTTATTGGATAAATCATCACTCTTGTCGAAAGAGAAGAAAAACAACCGGTCGATGACCCACGTATCATTCTTAAGATCTTTGCTTACCATTATTTGTCTATTTTCTGTTTTCCCTTTTTTTCTATATTCTATCTTAAAAAGGATGCGAAAGAATTCCTTTTGTAGGAATAGGCATCTTCCTGTCAAAATATCCCCCTTTATATTTCAATAGCACATCCTTAAAGGGGAACTACACTCAAACATTAAATTGCTATCATTAAATGAAGAAAAATAAGATGAACAAACTGTGAAAATTTGAGCAAAATCGGACAATCCATTCAAAAGTTATGAATTTTCAAAGTTTTGATATACACCACTCATTGGCTCCTTAAATTGGCAAATGTACAAGCACAAAATGGCTGCGAACATGGAGAACTCTCCATTCGCTTTGTACACAAAATTTCACATTTTCCTTTTTTTCCAGAAAAGTATACAAAAGTTTGTTTCTTCGGTTAAATGTATTATAGCCACATAAATTCTGCAAGCATTCCAGAAAGAACGGTGTTGATTCCTCATTTGAAATATGATATTGATCCATTTTCAATATATATAATATATATATATATATACAAAGTGATTGAGGAGTTCTCCATGTATGACATCACAGATTATGCTAATTAGCTCTATGCATGCCAATTCAAGGATGCCCATCACAGGTGGAAATAATAACTTTGAAAATTCATAATTTTTGAACGGATTATCCAATTTTGCTAAAATTTTCAGTTTGTTCATCTGATTTTTCTTCATTTACTGACCGTATATTATTGTCTGGGTGTAATTCCCCTTTAAGCGTATCATATCTGCTAGGACCAAGGAAAGTTTTGATTAATGATTAATGATGTGCAAATGGCCAATCCAATTCTATAAATTGTAATAATGTCAAATAAAATTCAATGCCAATTAAATGAATGCCTTAGATATGTGCAAATCTAATTTAAGTAAGCCTGTGATAATTTGGTTGATTTTTTTTTTCTCCATATGTGCTTGAATCAATAGAAATTTGATCATGAATTATTTCATTTATCAGCTCCAAAATTGCACTCCGAACACTACACGTGCTGTAACAGTTGACAACAATGCTTGAATATATAGTATATACCACTGTATATTTTGTATGATACCATTGTAATAAATCATATGATACATTATATCAAATGTATGCATCACATGTATTATATATTGTCATATGTACATGTAATATATATTGAAATACATTTAATATATAGTATATTTTATGTATGGAAAGATGCATCCTTCAAAAATGGAGTTTTATAGCGAGATATTTCTTTTTTCTGAGAGAGATTTTTCCATTAGAAAGAAGATATTTTTGTTCTCTCATTTTTTTAAAGTCAATTGAATGTATTAGAATAGTGTTGCTTTGTTATAAAAAGATGAATATAATTGTAATGCTCAATTTTAAAACAATTCAACTTTTTTTTAATCACAAAATTTTTCCTCCACAGAAACATTTCAAAATTGTAGAGGAACTTACCCCAGACATTGATGTGCTGTCATTGAATCAAGACAATAAGTTTAACAGACTGAAAATTCAACAAAATGGGAAAATATTTTAAAACGTTATGAATTTTCAAAGTTTTCATTTCCACCACTTACGGGCATCTTTGAGTTTGCAATTTTGGCATAATTTGTGATGGCATCATGGAGAGCTCTCTATTCACATTTCGCTTTTTTAAAGAAAGGTAGAAATTTTTTTCACATTTGAATGTAAAATATCCACATCAATTCTGCAAGCATTTCTAATAAAATGATGGTGATTCCTCATTTGAAATATGATAGAGATCAATTTTTTTTTAAATTCATGTAGAAAGTAAATGGGGAGTTCATCATGATGCCATCACAGGTTATACCAAAGTTGCCAACTCAAGGATCCCCATCACAGGTGGAAACAAAAACGTGAAAAATTTATCATTTTCTAAAAGATCATGCAATTTGCTCAAATTTTCAGTTTGTTCTGCTGATTTTCCTTCTTTACTTGACAGCAAATTAAATTTTGGGGAAGTTCCCCTTTAATATATTCCTTGTGCAGTAAATAATGTTGATTCCTGCAGCTTTTTTTATCACACTTGTTCTTATCTGATTATTGATTTGGGCAGGAGTGGGGGACTTTAACTCAAACCTTAGATCTGTTAGATTATAATTTTTGATCTGTTATTCTATCATATAATACAGAAACTAATTTGTTAAAAATGTTGAAACATGAATTGAAAAAAATTGCGCCTTACCCAAACAAGAAGTTACTGTATGAATATTAAAAGGGAGCGACAGTATTTACTGTACACAATTTACACAATGTAATGATACAAGATGATTTTAATCTATCTTTTAACAGTATTATTTAAATCTATTATTTGTGTCAGAACTTCTTTCTAAACAAGATCCACGTATGTTGTGTATATTTTGATGTTTTGTAAAGCATCAATTTGCATAAAGTGTACAAAATGTAAGATAAGAAAATGTGTGAAGCTAGTTTTTAAAGTGGTAAAATGCATTCACTTGTTTGTACATAAACGCAAACTAAAATGTAAAAACCAAAGTTTATAAGTTTCTGTAGGTTAAATGCTGTGGAGCTCTGTTAAGTATATGTGTTCTTCACGGCAAAACTTGGTTGGTTCATCTTGTACTCCTTTTCCTTTCTACCAACATGGAATACACCGGCTATATTTACATTGTGCATATTAAGATAATTAGAGAGAAAATTGATCTTTAACAGGTTCTCAAAACAGGATACACAATTCGATTATCAATTTGATCTCTACATTTTCATTACGAATATCCTGTTTTCCCTAAATCATTTTAGATTAAAAGGTTCCCAAAATATTTTATTTCCAAAATTTTTACATGAAACAATATAATGAGTTTCAAAAAGTCATACAGATTTGGCACACACAAGTAGAAATGCACGATGCAATTTTGTTTGATGTTACCAGAAAATTAGTGTTATTTGACAGTAGGCCTTCTTAACATTATGAATTTGGAGGGGAGATTATGATTGTTTATCATTCCAAAATGATGTTTTCGTTACTCGTGATGATTGTTGAAGCTAATTTTATCACATACTCCAATGTTGATTCCCTTTCATCCTTATTTTCTTTAGCTAATTCATCTTTATTTTTCTGTCTGAGAGGTTTGCAGGTCTGTGACAGCAACGCCTAAACTCCTGTGAGAATGTTTTCTTTTTTTCTCAATCAAAACTGGTATTTCATCATTTCATTAAAATGTCCACATACAGAATCTATTAGGAGAAAAGAAAATGTGCTGTGCCAAACATATTTTTATCACGAAATGCCATTTATAAAGGGATTTATGTAATTTACTAATTTACTAAAATTTATCAATTTAGTCCCTTTTCCAAGAATGTTTCTATTTTCTGATTTGTAATTAAATCAATGATTGCGAATACATCAGTCACTCAATTGTTTCTCGTTCAATCATGCATACGATAATCCTTATGAATTAAAGAAGCAGTGTTTATTTTCAAAACATCTGCTTAAATTTTTTTCTAATTACATTATTATTATTATATTGTACTATGTTGTATTCATTTCTGTGTGAGATGTTGTGCTTCTTAATGCAAACATCATTGGTTCGCTGATTGTCATATTGTCAACCTTGTTTCATTGTACATGTATATGGTGCTGTTACATTTCTTGTTATGTATACTTGCCAGTCAGTTTTATTGAGTCTTTTTAAATACTGTATTAGATTAACTTTCCATAAGATCTTCTTGTCTTAGCCATTTGTAGTTGAAATCTAGATTAAAACGCAGCAATCCAAAACTCTTTGGTTTATATACATGTAGTGTATCTGTCTGTAGAAAGGTTTTAACATTAAAGCGGGTGTTATTAATGACAGATATTGTTTAATGACTTAATCTGTCAGATGTAATTAAATGGATTAACAGTTGTGACAGCATACATTTTTCTAGTGTAAATTTGTCTTAAAAGCAATGACCAACATTGCAGAGAGTTAAAATAACTGTTGTGTAATATAACCATCATAAGTTGGTCATTTATATTTTAAAATACAACCTATTAAGCTTTGGCAGTCTATAAAAGACCAGCCAGACACTCACATGTACCCATCTAAGAGGTACATAATCAAGAAGAAAAAACTCATTCTGCTTGCCTAAATCTTAATCCTTTCTGCATGCTGATCTATGTTTTCTCATTTGGGAGAATAAATTGTTTTCTCTTATTCTTCAATACTTTCAGATATGACAATGTTGATAACTAAGATATCCGGAAGACATTGTTTTGAGAAGAATTTGCATTGGTAACATGCCCTAAAATTCAAGGGGTGGGTCAACCTAGACATCAGTGAATGAAAAACCAGAAGTGTAAACGTTGAAAAAAAAATTACAAAATCTGGTTATCTCATAACATAAAACATTGCATGTAAATGCAACTCTGAAAGTCAAACGCAAGTCCCAAATAGACATTCCTGATTGGTTGAAAACGGAAATGCGTTTACCTTTCAGAGTTAAGTTTTCTCTGATCAGGCTCCTTGATCATAGTGGGCAACACCCTTTGAGTTCATATACAGGTATTAAAAAGTTGAATATAGAATTTCTAATGAAAAAGAATCTAAATGATTTTTCCCAAATACATGCAGAATTAATATGGACCAACCTTAATCAAGCAGCAAACGGCATGACCAAAAAAATGATAATACTTACACGAAATGTAGCCGAGCAATTACAGATCAGCCAAAGTAGAACTATAGAGAAATATTTTGAACTGTATTACAGATGTATCACATTTTGAGAGTCTGTTTAACGTGGACATATTTGTTTCATGCATAATATTTGTTTTGTTATCAAGTACAGTAACGCACATTTTGACGCACTTTGTACAATATCTATGAACGAAATCACACATCATTGTTTCTAAAAATATGTTTTCAAATGGTAGAAACTTTCAAATGTTGCAGCAGCAGTATTAATGTGAGTGCGAATACATATACAGAGCATGATGATATTTATGAAATCCATATTCTGCTATGAGTTGTATCTAGTATTTTTGCCCAAATCTGCACTTTTCATTCTGTCTGTATTTTTTAGTTCGGTAGCAATTGTTTTGATTAGTTGGATAATTGAGCTGCAAAGTGGAAAATATGGGAATGAATATGTTTTTAAAGTGCTGTTTTTGGTCATTGAATGTTGCTTTTAAAAAGTAAGAATAAAGAAATAAAAAACCTTTACAGATGTATGTATTATGTGATTTGCTAATCTCTGTGTTGAAAGTGGAGATTGAAAAGTTGAAAAGGAGATGAAGGTTTGAGGGTACGATATGGAGAAGGTGGGGGTAGGGGGGGGGGACAGAGAATACATGTAGGTCGAAAGAGGTTTTGGACAAAGGAAAATATATAAAGGAGTGATAGAATGGAGAGGAAAGAGGACGACAGCAAATGGGCAGACTCTCCGAGAGGATGGAGAGAGGGGAATAGGGAGAAGAGGTGAATAGGGAGAATAAGAGAATGAGGGAGAAGAGAAAAATGGGGTGAGGAGAGGGTTGGACCGGAGGAGGAGAGGTGAAGGAGATGGGAGGAATAATGAAAACAATTCCTCGTACACGAGTACAATGAAGTTATGAATCATGTTTTAAATGTTTCACTTTACTATGGGAACACTTTTCAGGATGTGTAGTGGAGCAAGAGACATTATCCAAGAACTGAAATCACTTGCATGTGAAAATGATTAGTTTGTTTGATAACATGCAAGACTGTTGCATTTTGGGACATTCCCAGAATTATATTCCTCATAAAAATTGATGTACACATTTAATAGTTGTCCCTAACCTTTTTAGTAGTCTATGGGGGTGTTGCTCAGAATCAACTGCAAATCAACTGCAACTTTGGAAATTGTAACACGCATTCTTATTCGCTCGCGGTGCGCGAGTCTAACAAGACGCGCATGAAACAATGATTTTAATTGGCGTATTCTGATCTACTGCAACTTGCGATCAATCGCAACCTTTGAGCAACACCCCCTAAAATCAACAAACAATGAATGCTGAATTTTAACAAGTACAAGCAATACAACACAAACTGCACAATTCTGACATATTTTGCAAAAGAAATATTCTCATATTTATTCATGCTTATATATTCCATGTTAAGGCAAGCTATTAAAATATCAGAAGTTGCATATCAAGGGCGACAGGTTGTAACCAGACCTTGTATCGAAGGTTGAATTAAAATGCAACTCGTGTCAAATAAAATAATAAAAGCATATTGACCAATCACAAATCAGTACTATATAATAGTTCATGAATTCAAATGTGAGCAGATGGCAAAAAAAAAAGATATTGGAAAAGGTAAACAACTTCATTCAGGCATTCACAATTGCTTGCTAAGTACAAAATAAAAAGAAGCTGTTTGACATATTTCTGCAGATAAGAGGGAGGAAAATTTTAAAATTTCTATTTGTGTGTACCTACATGTATCTATTGTGAAAGCTTGAATGAAGTTGTTTATTTTGTCCATTGTTCCTCCTGCTCATGGTAACTATTTCCTAATATACAATGTTAGATATAGAAAAACATAGGGCCCTGAACCTGTTGTAATTGTGTTCTGGGATATTTTCTAAATGCACAGGTCATATATACAAGTTTATTTGAGACGTGAGTAGATAGTCGGCTTAATGGTACACAAAAATGATTCCATAAATGACGTATATCTGTATACATTTGGCGATGCAAACCGTTCCAGAATATGCACGAGGTGTATCTCAAATGTATGCAAGGCTTTCAATACAAGTAAACGGTTAAGCATACTGTTATTTCTGTTATGTTTGTTCTCACTTTTGTTCTGCTTTTGCGTTTTAAGCCCACTGCACACCTGATGTCTGGCTAACGATCCAATTTTAGAAGAAAGTGTATAAGTTTGTATCAGAAGCATTCAAACACCTAGTAAGTCTTTGATTGATGTTTTGAATACCCAGAATGATTATGAAATCGAGAAAATAGCATAATGCAAGCTTTCTTGTCGGAAGCAAGACAAATTCAGCTCTTAATCAAAAGGAAGTAGGAGCTGCCTATTTATAATTTGCAAGTCAGTGATTTGCCCCTTACATTTGTTATGAAGCTGATTAACGCAATGAAATCATATGTTTAGTATTCATATGAGTTTTCTGAACAAGAATCAATAAATCTTGTTGATCTAAAGAGATTGTACTAAAAATAAATTATACCAAGAGGGTTATTTTCACAGAAGATTACTTACTCTATCCATCGTTCTGCTACCAATGAAAATGTCAAACTATGATTTGGGCTCTTCAATTAAGACATATAAGTACTGTAATGATTGTGTATGCACAAAGCAATCCATTTTTTAAAGCAACATTCTGCTCCTTTCGAAATATAATATTTCATGCATTAATGCACTGAGAGAGAAACTTTCCCTATAGAGCATTAATACTGACAAAGGCATAATACCCCTTGAAATAATGTATTAACATTATTTTCAAACATCATTAAAACAAAACTCAAAAATAATAAATTATTTTGGATGATGCAAAGACTGATACATATTACTCATTTCACATACAAGAATTATCAATAATTTCTACTTGCAGGTCATTTAATAAACTATACCTTGTCTACATTTCTTCCTAAATCTCCAAATCAAAGAAAAATTACTTGAATTCAAACATCTACATTCACATCTACGTAATATCTATCTAGGAAGAAATGTAATATGGTACTGCATTTTCATCAATAAATATAATCTACAAATCTTTTAAAAAATGCATAAGAATAAAATCCATATTCTGTATCAGACTTACATATATTAAATCACAAAAGAAAAACTTGAGCTTTTAAAACGAAGAAAGACAAAGTACATTAAATCATTTGCCTTAAAAAAGGCCAAAAAAAAGCAAAATAATTGAAAAAATATTAATTTTGGACTTGCATGACAAAACAAATATTATATCTTTGCATAAACATAATAATTACATATGCATATGATTATTTTTCTATTTGCACTTTAAGTTATATTGACTCCTTTGAAACTTGTGTATGAACGGTCATTTTATGCCATGAAGAATTTTGAGCAGATTCATGGGCTCTGCAGCATTTTCATTTTTTTTTTGAGATAAAGTATGACAAATGATCTAAGATGGCAAGACCGTTGCTCATAGATATGCTGTAGGTGGAATACACGCCGTAAAACCCAGTTTCTATCTCTCTCGCACCATCATTGAAATGGCATGGCGACTATTGAAAGAATCTTTGCATGATCATCATTACACCTCAGTGCATATAGATGCATGACCTAGATGTCTTGTGACAAGCGGAATAGTGGTATAGCAAAGAAATGTCCAAATAAGGATGGATTTAGCGATGAACATGATAATTCACCTTCCTTTGATGTAGGTTCTTGCTTGACAGTTTGACCAACCCCTTGGTGCGGGAGCCCAGTTAATAAGAGTATACTGGCATGAAGAAGAAGATGGAGTTAGCGATGGCCATCTCAATTCACCATCCTTCAATGTACTGGTAGGTTCCTGGTTGACTGTTTGAACATCCTCTTGGTGTGGGTATCCAGTAATAAGGACTTTACTGGCATAGCAAAGAAAATTTCTATGATTTGAGGATGTAGTACACTTATAATTCACAGGTTTTCTTCTGATATACGGGTAGGTTCTTGCTTGACCGTTTGACCATCCCTCTGGTGTGAACATTCATTAACTAGGGGTAGGCTGGCATGTCAAAGAAATGACCAGTATCTAAGGATGGAGTTTATCATAATTCACCTCCCTTTGATGTAGATTCTTGCTTGACGGTTTGACCATCTCCTTGGTGCAGACGTCCAGTGACTAAGAGCACACTGGCATGGAGGAGAAGTGACCATTCAGCATCTAATGGTGGGATATCAAATGCAAACCATAAATTGTCATTGATTATTTTTAATGGACATAACTTTCCTTATAAATAAAAAAAAAACTTTTCTAACTGACCAATGCTTTGAAAGAACTGGCATTGGAGGGCATCAAAACAATTTAATCACAATAATGTAAAGTCGGTGCTTTTCCACAGAACCATGACGGTATAGAGCAATATTTGACAAGCATGAAAAAATCTTCTTTTTTTTTTCTTGCTCTCTACTCTGTCATTTAAAATATTTATATAAAAGAATTTGCCATCTTTTTCTATTTTGAGCATTCTGTTCAAGTTTTCCTCAATTTTGCGAACAATAATTTTCAGGTCATTACCACAAAATGTGAGAACAATTTTATTAAAAACATTGTCACACACTAAGATTTTGTTATCTAAAAATGATCAAATCAAGCTGTCTATGTTATTACATTCAGATTAATGAAAAAAAACAAAGAATGCAAAAAAGAAGGAAATCATACAACTGTCGCTTTATTACTGAACAATATGCCTAGATGAAGGTCATGGTTTTTGTAAAACTTTTTTTTTTTAACACTAAACATTGACCTTGAAGCATAATATTTTCAAATCTTAGTTTATGTTCACCATATTCAGATAGCATATAGTCAGTTGAAAATTTATTAAAAGGAAAACAGTGTTGTACAATGTCTTTAGAGTCTTTATTGGTACCTCTGTGTATGGCTGATAAATACCTGAGAGATTTGTTGATATATGCGTCCATTCTGTCAACCAGTCTGTAAGTTCCTGTCTGTTTAATTCTACTGGATTTAACCCTCGTTGGTAGCATAGCTGTCAAATAAATCATGATTATTATGAATTATGATTACGATTTTATGTACTATAAAAACGTGAAATACATATATGTATGTTTATTATTATCATCAAAGTATAGGTAACTCTGCCTAAGTTGAATCTTTTGGGGCCATGAATATCGGTTCAACTTAGGAGATATTTGACTTCGAAGATGTAAATAACACACGCTTTTTAAGATTTATTTTAAAAAATCCCATAATTTTTTAACTGATGCAAGTTCGACTTGGGCAGAGTTGACTGTAATAGTATTTTAGTGACAGTGTAAACTTTATTACATATGAGAGAACAACACCCCCTACGTGTATCAAAATAAAAGACTCAGAACACTCGTAATATAAATCAGAGCACCAAAGACTAAATGCCAAACAATAGGAAAATTTGTCAAAACAGATGGGTGCAATGTGTCATGGTTTGGTTCTGATTCTAATAATGATGGTGGTGGTGGTGCTGATGCTGGTGGTGGTGGTGGTGCTGGTGGTGATGGTGGTGGTGGTGGTGCTGGTGGTGATGGTGGTGGTGGTGGTGCTGGTGGTGATGGTGGTGGTGGTGGTGGTGCTGGTGGTGAT
>BQKZ01011641.1:0-16415 GCA_036244855.1 Temnopleurus reevesii | reverse complement strand
AGTTATAGCTAATGTTGTTGTGATGATTATTAAAAGTAGTGGCAGACCAGTCCAATGAAAAGAACATGAATTCACACTTTCATTTATCTAAATACCTGCAATTAGGTGCAAGGTTTCTGTATGCGTGCCACATGTGCTATATTATAGTGAACAGTTTTTCCAGAGAGCTAAATGGCTGTTTAGCGGTGCACATTTTGTAGGAATGATCACGTGGTACGATTAGACCAATCAGCTTCCTGAAACTGTCTTGGAAGCCATCTTATTATTTGTAATATTTTTATAATTATTACAAATTTAATACAATTTCATGGTTTGGTATTGGAGGTCCCTCTTTACACTTCATATCATAGGAATAACGTATGATACAGAGTTGATTAGCGAATATGTGCACTGCATCGAGGTGTCTTCTGAGCATGCGCATTGTTGCAGTGTGCATGCAAAGAAGACACCAAGATTAGCAATGAACATTCGCTAATTAACGACGAAAGAGTATGTTATTCCTTAATAAGATGGATATTTAGAATGAAAAAAATAATTGGATTTACTCTTTGTGCGTTCACCCGTAAACCCCCTTGTTGCATTATTAAGGGGGTGTACATGTTTGTATGTGAACTGTACACAAGCGAATCTGTGCAAAAGTGCGAATGAAACAGGCCAACGGATGTTCACTGATGTGAAGAAAATGTGGAATGGGTTAATATAAAAAATTGCGATACAAGGAGTTAAAAATGATTGAGAACTGATAGATTTTGTGTCGCGATCGCAGGCCAACTGACGCTGCGTGACTCAGTGTTGAGCTGAGCTGCGTAGAGCTGAGCTGCTGTTTGTGCGAGCTAGCTAGCTGATGTTTTGTGATGATAATAAAAGTAGTGGCATAGCAGTCTGATAAAAAGAACATGTATTCATACTTTCATGTAAAGTATTTAGTTTGAATTATATTTCAATGGAATATTTGGATTAATTACCTGCAATTAGGCACAAGCTTTCTTGAACCACTGTGCGTATGCGTGCCAAACTTGCTATAGAAAACTGTTTTTCCTGACAGCTGAACAGGTGTTTAGCGGTGCATATCTTGGAGGAATGGTCACAGGGTACAATTTGACTAATCATCTGACAGGAACTGTCTAATTAATGCCAGATTTTGTGAATGAATTTTAACAATTAAAAAATACTCACAAATTTATTTTATCATGACCGAATAGAATCTTTCTATTTTCCCTTTGGTTGACATTACATTGATTGTTCAATTGTGTAAAGCTTAATGGATACTGATCTTTAAAAAAAAACCTACAATTCTTTCTATTTTCAGATTAAAAGAACCAAAGAGACAAGACCAACTACTGCAGCATTTTTTATACCTTACGGCTGTTGTCCGATGCAGAAGATGGCAACGTTTTACAAACCTTCGAGTTTATCATCTGTAGTCGATACAGTGGAACTTGACAGAGCCCTACACAATTTGGGTAAGTTCAAGACATCTTCTTGCATTAACTTCTTTTTAATCTGTGATGTGCTGTTCAAAGCTTAATTCATTTCAAGTTGTTTGTAGGTTTCATTTTTGTCTCGCCTGCGTAGCAGAATCAAGACATAGACGCCGCTTTTTCCGATGGCAGCGTCAACAATTTAGAATTGCTCTAAATCAAAACTCCCTTGCCCGATTTTCATCAAACTTGCACAATAGGTCTGTTGGGTGGCCCAAAAAGTGCAGAGCAATTTTCAAGTCAATTTTGAGGTCAAACGTCATATAAGGTCAAATTTCCGAAATCTTAACCTGAAAACTTAACCTTGGCTTTCATTTCAAAACCCCTTGCCCGATTTTCATCAAACTTGTACAATAAGTCCATTGGGTGGCCCAAATAGCGCAGAGCAATTCTCAGGTCATCATCGAGGTCAAAGGTCATCTGAGGTCAAATTTTTGAAATCTTAACCTGTAAACTTAACCTTGCCTCTTATTTCAAAATCCATTGCTCAATTTTCATCAAACCTTAACCCTCTTTATAGAAATATGTCAAAAGCATATTGCTATAATTTACAAATCGCGCAATGCAGGCGAGACTGCCAGGCGCGTTTCACTTGTTAACATAATAGTTTATGGCTGAAATATAAATGTTTTGCCATGCAATACTGGTTCTAATCCTTTGCACTTAAATGCATTAATTGGAGGCCTTAATCTTTATCTCTTAAAATCCACGAATCCAATGGATATCCTATTCAATATCGAACTTACATGTTATTACAAATATTTCTGAAGAAATGAGAATATATCTTGGCAAAATCTGACCAAAAACAATGTTATTTTCAATAAAATACACACCCCTCTCATTTTTGCACTCCTTCAGATCTGGCATCGTTCTCTGCATACCATTCACTTTATATGCAATTGATGAGATGAAGTAAAACAGCTACATTTTACCTAATGTGCGCGTCACATCGCCTATGGCATGCAGATCTATGAGGGTCTAGGGCAGAGGAGGATGCCCATAATATACCTGTACAATCATTCCACTGACTACGTCCGGGGACTGGGTAGTCCCAACACAAAGTCTATGAGAATTACAGAATTCAGAAGTCGGTGGGTTAGAATCACATGACATGGTTTCCCAAATTATTCCTTTTTCACAAAGTTACTGCGGCAAAAGTGTAATGATGTGTGAAGAAATCCCAGCAGCTGTTCCAATATGATACTGTTAAAAGTTTTGTCCTGAAGAACATACATGTACAGTTTTTGTTAATTCATGCAACTGTCAAATTTGTCTCCCTTGCCTATCGAAAAATGTGACAATTTTGAGAAACAGATTTAGGCAAGATAAGCAAAACTTTTAAGGAGAAGAAACAGCATTACCACTGTATTATGGTAGAATTTACATATCAAATAACATTCTTCTTTGAAGTACTTACAACTTTTAATACATGCATTGATTTCTTTCTTCATTTTTCTTAGAATTTGAAAAGAAGCAGCAAATACAGGAGCTTGAAAAAGAAAAACAGCAGATTGCTAGTGAGTATTTTTGTAATTTTAAAGTCTGTAGATTTTTATGGAGCGTTTTCAACATGACAGTGATGTAGGGTGTTACTGTGTACATATAGTAAGCACAAGTTTCCAATATTCCTAGCTGCACAAGGAATGTATTGTACAATCGGACATGTGTGGCTCATTGGTAGAGCTTTCGCCACATTAATGGGAGGTCCTGGGCTCATTCTCTTGCAGAATCATGCCAAAGACTTTTAAAAATGGAATCAGAATGTGCTTTTCTTGCCAGGCACTCTGCATTTAAGAAAGGAGAAGGTTAATGATAATTTTATATCATGCAGGGTCCTCTGGAAGAACAGCTATCAGCTAAAAGTGGCTACCCTGGGTAAATACAAGATATAATATCATTATTATTATTATTGCTTGTATTGTTTTGTAACTAACAGTCTTTTTTCCTTCTAATTGGCAGTTCTTGAGTCGTCACTAAAAGAAAAGCAGGATGGTATTCGGCGGATGGAAGATGATCTTTGCAGAATTGATGAAGAGACAAAAACTTGCCACAGACAATTTAGACAGAACAGAGAACAAAAGGACAGGTATAATTGTGAAAAACACGATATAATCTATGTCCGGAAAATTAAGTTGGACGCTTATTCAATGCTCCTTTGTAATGCTATCGAAATTGGAACAAGCTTGTGATTGTTGTGTCCGCACAGTTCAATACACGGCATACGGCTCTATTGTCCACGAGCGACTTTATTTTGCGGAAATAGTATGATGAAGTGTTTATCATTGCTTTACAATTAAACTATAAATAAAATGAATATTTTAACATAAGGAAGAAAAGATAAAATATTGGGGGTTTGAACTACATGTATAATATGAAAGAGATATAATGAATATGTCCATCTATATAGTGCTATCATTATAATTATGCAAGGTTATCGCTTTATTACCCTTGCTATAACTGTCATGTAAGCCATTCAGATGCTCAAGCACACCAAGGAATAAATTCCTGCCCGGTTCCTGTTTTCACCTGGGTTGGTGTGGATAAATTTCTTGATGAAGGAAATTAATACCATGGATAGGATTTGAACCACCAACCTTCTAATTAGAAGGCGAGAGTCAGAGCCACTATACCATGTCGCTTCCAGAAGAAGCGATGTTACAGAAAGAAATAGAAATGAACTATTTGAATAATACACACATGTATCCATAATCAATATTCTCTTTGTGAAGAGTTTGGCTCTCATTAATATTGACAATATCACAATATGAATTTTTGTTTTAAATTTCATTAGTTTAGGAATATTGATGAGATTAGATAGCTTTTAGATATTACTGTTGAAGGGTATTGTGATTTTATGTCATTTTCATAATAGTTTACTAATTATGCCTTAGCTGTTAGTTCATTCCATGTTTTCTTCGCGTCAATGAGCTTTCGTTGGCTAGTTTCCTTCGCACTTTTGCACAGATTTGCTTGTGTACAGTTCCCATACAAACATGTACACTCCCTAGATAATGCAACACACAGGGGGTTTACAGGTGACTGCACAAATATTTAATCAGCTTTAGAGATATGTCTAGTATAACAATTGTACACCTTTAACTTATCAGACTTCATTTGCATGCATTTCTTTCTCATTCAGTCAAAAGGCACACTCGTCTGTCTTGAACTTTCATCTTGAAGCAAAACAGAAAGAATTTCAGCAACTGACAGAGAAATATGAAGTTGAAAAGTAAGTGCCACGGGTGTATGATCATCAATATACATGAACCTATACATGAAGCTTCATAACACCTTTGTTTATTGAAGATGGTGTTGGCATTGCTTTTGTTGTTTTCCTTTCATTTTTTGGAGAGGGGGGAATGCGTGGAAAACCTTATTGTATTTATTGAATCATAAGGTATGATGAAAAGTAATAGTGATAAATGTTTTCATGATATCAACTCAAGAAAATTTAAAGTGTTTTTACCCATTTAGATCAAGGGCCGGGATTTGCTCAGGAACATTAGTAGCACATTACTCTATCCATTTCTTTATGAGCACCTACATAGCAGCTCAACTTTTAAAGTCTATTGGACGCAAAATCACAATAATCATTGGAGTACATGTACATTCCTAGGAGTACAATCATATCAGTACAGTTCTATTGATAAACGTTTCTAAATGATAGCAGGAAAGAGATCTGTTGAAAGACAAAATTCACCAACAATTATTTTTGGGTACAAGAAGTTTATGTCAGTGTAAATGGGTGAAAGGTTACATGAGCAAATTGAAAACATGGGATAAAAGTTTTGTAGTATAAACCAAGAATGATACTCTCCCTTGCTTTCTGAAAGTGCTGTTAAAGACTTGGCCTGGGCCAGGAAAATCTTGTGTTGATTACAAGCAGAGAAATGAGACGAACAGATAAAAAAGTTTTAAGGTAATCGCACAACAAGAAGGTTATGAGTACTTATTTCAATTACATAAACCAATAGTTGTAATCAGTCAAATTGGCAACATTGGGTCCCGTAATTATGACATACATCATGCACTTCTCTGCAAGCAGTTTATTATTCTTATTGTTTTAATACCCTCATTTTTCAACCAGGTAAAAAACAGGGTTTATTTTGTCAATAAATACATTGGTACAGATACATTTATTGAATCAACGTTTTGATTATATACAAAAAATTAGTGTGACGGATTGAAACTGATTTTTAAAAACAATAAGTTATAATAAGCTTACAGACAGGAAGTGCATGATCCACGTCATAAGCACGTGACCAAAAGTCACGTGTTACGTCCTACTGCGTACAGTAATTTATGAATTATCACTGTTAAGTCATATCATTGACATATTCATAACTTTCTGATTTCTTGTCAGATTTACCACAATTTTTTTTTGATCCCTTCGTCTGATTTGTTTGCTTTTAATCAAGACAAGAGTTTTCTAGCCCAGACCAAGTCTTTAAAGTGATGTACGTGTTAGATGATAGCAAATAAGAGATATGTAAAAAACACAAATTTTACCAACAATAATTTCTAGGTACAAAACAATTATGTCATTGTGAAAGGGTGAATGGTTATAAAACGATATAAACTATTTTAAAAAATCAAGTCGAGCGCAAACTCAATGGTCCTTTAAAATGCTATTCTACTCGGAACCGACTTGTGATTGTTGTGTCCGCACAGCTGAATACGTGGCGTACAGTTCTACTGTCTGTGGCCCACTTAATTTTTGGGAAGTAGTTTTTATCATGTTTTATATGAGTAGATTGAAACTATGGGATGAAAGTTTCATAGTCGTAATCAAGAATGATTCTCTCCCTTGCTTCCTGAAAGTGCTGGGCTCGAGAGAAGACTGGAGCATTACAACACAATCTGGAATTCCTATGAGGAGATCTACATGAAGCAGGAGAATGCACAGGAGCTCATGAAATGGCAGCTAGAGGTCCTCCAACGAAAAGAAGCAGTCAAAGATGGAAACATACAGATTTCACATCTTCAGAAAACACTAAATGACCTGCAGGATGAGATATCAAGTAGTAAGTTAATCAAGGCAAATATCATGATTTGGTCAATCTTCTATGTACGTCAAATCCAGCTTCTCTCTTATTTCTACTTCACTTTATGGACTACTTGAGCTATATGTAAGAACACTCCACCTCGTTTAAAAATTATATATGTGAACAATGAAAACCGATATCAGTGCTTCATTGAGCTGCTGTTGAATAATTAAAAACAACTTTCTGAAAAACTAGAGTGTGTTATTCAGTGTAATACCCTCAAGATTCTCACTCATTCATCACCAGAACTGGTTCCAGTCTCTCGTAAAGTCATTCTTACAGTCATTTTTACCTTATGAAAAACCACCAAGGAAAGTTAAATACATGTAAAGTCGGTCGGATATACATAGTTTGTGGAATCGCCCTTATAATACTCTGTAGTTAAGTACACTTTTAAACATGTATTCCGGTGTTAGTACCTAAACATTCTTTCTCAAGGCTTAGTCATGACACAAATTAGCATATATACAAGTTTAGAGCTACAGGATTTTTTTTTTTTTTACAAATGCAATACAAAACATTGTTAACCCATTGACTACTACATCCCATAGACTTTGTGCAGGGATTACCTGATTTCAGTACTCAAAGGGCTAAAGCCCTTCACATCATCTGTTTAAACTGCATGTAAATAGGGAATTATTACCTGATGTAATTCTTTTTTCCCCTAAATAACGCTTAATGAAGAAATCTGTTTTTCTTTCATTGGAGGGCAATTATTATTTTCAGAAAGGTAAAAAGAGAGAATTATCTTCAGACAAAATTGTTTGTCGAAGATATCACCAGTGCTTTCATATCTACTGCGGATAAGACAATATTTCATTATTTTTCAAAGTGGTTTATCATGATATATAGTATTTGTTTCTTTGTTTTATTTTGCTAAGGTACTGTTTGACTTCATGTATTTTGTCGTCAGATTCTATTTCATTTCACAGAGGGTTTATTAGCAGTGTGATAATGCACTAGTTCTATATCTATTGCTGAGTAGAACAGGGACGTGTTTCACCAAGATAAGAAAGACTTTACGCACGACTTTAAGTTTGACTGTTATCCCTTCTTATGCGTATATGGCTCACACGATTACGCGCATTCCGCGCAAGAGCTGATACCAGTCGACCTTAAAGTCGTTCTTAAAGTATGACACACCTCCCTGGGGTATTGAAGCCAAAAAGTTTTAATAAATTGCAATTTGCAAATCAAACCCTTTTGGGTTGTGTAAAGCTTTTCCTACATCTGTCCACAACTCTATGAATGACTGGTGACCTTTTCCTGCACTCAATAATAATCAATGGGACGGAATCACACTTGAGCAAGGGTCATGAGCTGTTCGTACATCAATGCATAGATGTAGAACAGCTTTATGAAACACAAATCTGATGATCTCATGATGTGTGTATTTATTGATATATGCGCATGCAACATTGGTTTCAATTTACCAAGGTTAATCTGCAGCTATACACTTGTTGCCGCTATGTACTTGCAACGCTACATCAATAAACTTAATTTTAGAATATCAACATTTAGATTCTTCAAAAGGACTAGAGCAGAGTTTTTTCTTTGATCATTTGTATGTGTGTGGAATTTTTGTTTGGGTGTGTAAACAAACATAAAGTTCATAAAGCAGTAGTTTAGTGTCTGTTCTTCATTAATCTGATCATCTTCTTATTCCAGATGAACCACCCTTTTCAATCATCAACAAATTCATCATCAGAATGTATCCTTTCATGAGTATTGCCTCTAGAGAATAAACTTATTTGTCAATGTACTGCTTAGTGAAAATATGATATATATGAATACAAATTCAGAATTTATTTACCTACAGAAAATTTTAAAGATTCAGTAACAAAATCATTCTATTGTATGTTGTCTATGCATTGTGTAGATGAGGGCCAATTCCAAAGATAAGATAAAAGCTTTAATGTAGTAAAAAGAAAATAGAAAAAAGAGATATGGCAAATTTTATTGCAGCTATTACATTTTCCCTGATAAACCTTTGTGAGATTGAAAAAAGATTTACACTATAGATATTATCAATAATGGAAAAGTCTGATGATTTAATTTCAAAATACTGCAATACTGAAGTAAACATTTTAACAGTAGTCATATTTTATAAAGACAGTACTTAGTGAATCGTAAAAAAAAAAATCGCAAGTCATATATAAAAATTGATCATCAATTAGAGATTAAATCATGAAAGTTTATGGACGAAAGGGATGTCTGGTATAATTTTCCTTAACACTTTTCCATCGCCATCCAAAGTGCGGAGATGAAAGTGTCTACCAAGAACAAGAAAACAGAGACGGAACAGATCATCGAATCTATCTCAGTANTCAAAAGGACTAGAGCAGAGTTTTTTCTTTGATCATTTGTATGTGTGTGGAATTTTTGTTTGGGTGTGTAAACAAACATAAAGTTCATAAAGCAGTAGTTTAGTGTCTGTTCTTCATTAATCTGATCATCTTCTTATTCCAGATGAACCACCCTTTTCAAGCATCAACAAATTCATCATCAGAATGTATCCTTTCATGAGTATTGCCTCGAGAGAATAAACTTATTTGTCAATGCGCTGCTTAGTGACCCCAGTGAAAATATGATATGCATGAATACAAATTCAGAATTACTATACATTTAGCTAAATACATAAAATGTAACAATTTTCATTCCAATTAAAGCCTGAATAATGATTTACACTATTAATTGTCATGGAAAAGTCACAAAGTTTGATGAAATCCCTCAAATCAGAGAAATATCAAGGAATCTGGCATAATGTTCATTCAGTAATAAAGGATGCACCAGGAGGTTGAAATAAGTATTAAAATTGAATTTATTAATATGACCAGAGGTATACTGAAGTATACAGTATAAAAGTGGTCATAATATGATGTATTTTGTATAATAATTAATGTAGTTATAGTCATTATCAACAATTTGCAAATCATTCACAGAAATTGATCATCAATTAGAGATTAAATCATAAAAGTTCATGGACAGTATTGATGTCTGGTATAATTTTCCTTAACACTTTTCCATCGCCATCCAAAGTGCGGAGATGAAAGTGTCTACCAAGAACAAGAAAACAGAGACGGAACAGATCATGGAATCTATCTCAGTAACGGAGAAGGAAATGAAGTCACTGAAGGAGACACAGGCAGAAATTATAAAGGTAGAGCTGAGCACAACTATTCCTAACAATAAATGTATTCCTTACTCCTAATAACCTCTTTTGCTTTGTGCATCTAGGTGCTAGGATCTAAGGGGATGAATGAATGCACAATGCACAGTGCACAAAATTCTAAACAACATTCATCAAAGGTTGATATTCCTGCTTATAACTTCTTATTGGGCTTGATATTATTCATTATTCCAAAAATTATGAATGAATGGTATTTACTTCTATTTTCCATAGACTTTTACCTAACACAATTGAAATTTTGCAGATTTCTGGCATGATATTAATTTCTCACATCAAGAAATTTATCTTATTGCAGAGTTACCAAAAAATAGGATTTTGCAGTGAAAATTACAGTGAAAGTTCTTGAGATTCTGTGTTGGAAAGTGCACAGGAGCTAAGGAATTTCTTTCTGAAAATAAGATTTTTTTTAGGGTAAAGTAATAAGTAATATTATTATCATTTTGACAGATATGGGGCTGGTAAAATTGCATAACTCATTCCTGTTGAGTTAAGTTGTTACTTCTGCACGAGTCGTTGTTCTGTGGAATGCTTCCTGATCAGCTGGTAGCCAGGCTAAATAGCTCTGATGATAATTACAGTAAGTATGTGAACACTATGGAGCCGGTACATGCTATATTTTTAAGATTGCTATCAATATCTGTTTTTCAGAAGATGGATGAGAAGAGAAAGGAAGAAGAACTGGATAAACAGAGGAAACAGAAAGAAAAAGAGCTACAAGAAAAGGCTCGACAAGAAGAACTCGCAAGGTATTGTTGATTTGCAACCAGATACTTGTATGGTTTTGTTATGTTTTGACATTTATTTAAAAATTTATTTTTCTTTATCTCACTTTCCACAATCTTAAATTTGAATTTATTCATCAGACTACATTGACGTAATAGGCATTTTGGAAAATAATTGGCCCTCATAAAATTATGTGTACATGGTATGTTTGGGCCCTGTAACATAAAGGTATGCGATCAATTGCTAATACAAATGACTAATCAATAGATTTGTTACTTGGCCATTTTGTTCCATAGACTGGCAAGTAGCCAATCTGTATTGCTCTTTCAAATTAGCAATGAATAGCAAACCTGCTTGTAACTAGGCTGAAAGGTTTACGTTGGCCCAATGTTATTATTTTTCAGCACTTGCATAACTATCAAAATTAATCTTATTTCTGGGAACAATTTTACTTTTCATTTGTTATTAGCATTTTTAGACATTGAAGAAACATTTCCAACGCTTTAATAGCATACAGTTTTATGTGAAGAAAATTGCTAAAATAAACATATTTTGTATAGCAATTATGCGGCTCAAATGCGTAGGAAATTGCAATGCTTTACCATGAAAATTATTCCCTGTATTTTCAGGAAGAGAAAAGAAGAGCAGCAGAATGCGGCTAACAGCAAAGCAGGATTGTACAAGTTTGGTCAGTTCCTCCACCGAGCACCTGCCTCATCCCAGAAGGCTCCATCCCTGATACCCACCACCGTCAAGAGGACTGCCTCCTCCAGGCCTCCCCAACCCTCCCCTGCCCGCACCCCTCTCCTGAACCCATCCGTAGCTTCCCAGTCAAGACCGGCGTCCAGGTATGCTGCTCCCCAGGCGTCTGGGGGAGGATCTGCTGGAGGTTCCATACAGACTCCAGCTGCACAGGCCTCTAATAGGTTCCTGATTAACGCACCCCCTCGCAGCCCCGCTCTGACGGATAAAAGGAGACCAGCTTCTGTGTCAGCCTACCTGACTGGTAACAGAGGATCGAAGCTGCAGCTCCCAAACCAATCAATGCAGTCTTCAATGGTATGTTCAGACATTTGATAATCGGAGTCACTATCAATATCTGTTTGTATATCAGTATGAATAAGACGGTAATAGAATAAGCCCTTTAGCCTATATATTTGGATTAAATCATGTTTAGTTTGTTTAAATGACATAAAACTGTAATTGTCTTAATATGAAACTGTATATAACAGCCATGATTTGCACAAAAATATCTGCTGGGGAGAGCTGATGCTGATTTGTGCTTAATTTATTTGGCAATAGCTAGTCTGTGATCACTATAAGGCCCAAATTCACAAAGGTGGTCTATTTTGTTAAAAGGTTTAAACCTTTTAAGACTTTAAGCCTAAATACTCTCAATTAATTACTGTGTAGGCGTGTTCATCGGACCACTGTTACATGTATTTGTATGTGCTACATCAAGTGCATGAATGCATAAATTTTCCCACGCAGTAGTTTCGACCAGTTTTTAGACCATGAACTGAAAATAAGTCATCTTTGTGAATTCTTACCAAAGTGTCTTCCTGCATTTTTCCAATTATATGCCAGAATGCCTTCTGATACAAAGTATGGCAACATTGATTTTTTGACAAGGGATTCATTGAAAATTGAACACTTAACCAGATAACTACTGAATTCTTATATTCCAATAGACTTTGTACAAGGACAACCCGTTTCCAATAGCCAGTGGGTTGATCTACAAATTGAAAAATACACATAAATAAATACATCAATAATATATTCTGGAAAGGTTGGCAATTGTTTATATTGACTTTACTTTTAATCAAATACAACTAATCACCCTTATATAAACAGGTTAAAATTATGATAACAATAAGTTATCGATAACAATAACTTAATTGCTCATTTCGGTAAATTCATCAAGTCGGTAATAAATAAATGAGGGGAGTAAAGTAAAGCGCTTAGAAAATGATTATGTATTTTGTTGTCAAATATTTATTCTATTGAACATAATTGTTTCAATATTGTAAATGAATAATTCATATTTTCTTTATTTTGTATAATTTGTTTGACATAATACAATGTATATTAAAAAAAAAATGTAATGAGACCAAATGTTGGCTGTATATGTCGATGATGATGACGTTCAAATGAATAAATTCCAAATTCCAAATTCCAATCAGAACAAAATGTTGGCTGTACATGTCAATGACGTTCAAATGAATAAATTCCAAATTCCAAATTCCAATCTTTGTTTCAGGTGATGAACTCCCCCAGCGTAGCTCTGGCTGACACCATGTACAACATGAACCTCCAAACACCAACACGACCTAACTACTACAACAAACCCATGGCTCAGACCTTACCTGTAACCCAACATCAGACTGCTCCTTCAACCCCACGTCAGGCCGCACCGGTAACCCCACGCCAGGCCGCACCGGTAACCCCACGCCAGGCTGCTCCAGTAACCCCATGCCAGGCTGCTCCTACAACCACATACCAGACTGGACCTGTGACCCCACGTCATACCGCACTGGAGGTTAGAAAGGATGGTAGCTCAACTGGATCTACTAACGTCATGGGACCTAGGGGTGATGCTCAGGTAAATACAGACACATATTGACTTTATCTCAGAAGTAGTCAAATTAGCAATAGGTGGATCCTGGGGGTGTTTCATCAAGATTTGTTGCATAGACAATAAGGGCTGACAAATTCCTTGTAAAAGCACTATCGCTGACAGTTGCTATGTCGCTGCAATAAATCTTGATGAAACTCCCTCCCCCCCTCCCCCCCTCCCCCCGGGAGAAGGGTTGAAGGGGTCGCTAATCCCTACTGTAAGCATTTAGTGTGAACATGCATAGAGTAATGTTTGCTTGTTGGAAGTATGCACTTGGAGGTGTCGTTCGGCATTGATTCTGACTCTTGCCTTGCAATCCGAGGGTTGTAGGCTGGCATCTGGTGTTAATTTTCTTCTGCAAGATATTCATCTCCATTGCGCTGCACTCATGCACTCAAGTGCCTTGAGCATTCCGCAGAGTGGATACGTGCGCTATATAAATTTAATCTATTTTTTTAAAACGAAACTACTCATAACATCCAATGGTGTTAAGTTTAGTTTTTAACATATTGGATTATAGCGATTGAACGTTTCTACCAGCAAACTCTGATGGTATCATTTGCTTAACACCCAGTACAAGGAGAGAGACCAGTCAAATGCCAGAATTGATAATAGGCCCACAAGAAAATGCAATTCAATATGACTTTTTTTTTTCTTTTTTTTTTTACTGTTGACAGAGTTCCTATCTTTTACAAAACTCCCCTGTTTCATGTTTGAGGTTTTCATTATCATCATTCTGATTGTTTACTCCAGCCAACTCCAATAATACAATGTCACCAGAGGTTGCAGAGGCTACTTACACAGCTGAATTGATGATACCCTCATAAGAAAAATGCAAATTCAATGGATTTTTGAAAAGATGTTACCGCTAACAGAGTTTATATCCTTGACAATGCTCCCCTATCATACGTTTGAGGTTTTCATTTCATCATTCTGATTTTTTTTCCAGGCATCTCCAATGGTACCTATAGAACAGCAGAAAGGACCACCACAGGAGGTTGAGGCTAGGAACAGGCCTGAATTGATGGTAGACTCAGAAGTTCTGCAGGATACTTTGGAAATGGAGAATATGCAGGGTACGCAACCTTTGTATATTTCAAATATTGTTGAGGAAAATGCAGTTTTACTTTTCACATTTGATGAGCAGTTTCAGACAGTGACGAAGCATTTTCAATACTTTACTGTACAGTCCTTTGTGAAAAAGTTGCTAAACAAAACATTTAACCCTATTCCAACTTGGGGGGGGGTCAATATAACCACCCCCCCCCTCGACCAATTTCGCGATCACTCCACCACGCAAGATTCTTTCACCGCGAGACTCGCTGACTTTTTCTTTCAAGTCTTATGCAACTTTTAAGCCACTTTTTCTAAATGTCAGACCGAAAATGGCTCAAAAACGTGATTTTGTGTACAGAGTCAATGTAAATTGTGATGACAGTCAGAATTCATAAAGATATAAATATCTTCACTTTTATGGACTGAAATTAATTCATTTGAGCACAAATATGCCTTATGAAGGTTTTACAATGTGTTTCATTGAAAAAAATAATGGAAAACAAAACGTCAAAAACAATAAAATACATACGAAATTCATAAAACAATAAAAAAAAACATAAGAAATGAATTGTCATCCCAAAGGTTTTTTCAAGAAGTGTCATATGGAATAATATAAAGAATATTTACACCAAAAAATAAGCGTCCTAGGGGCATTATTAAGTGAAATAAAGCAGAAAGTGTGCATGATTTCATGCATAAATTTGCATATCTAAATATCTAAGAATACAAATTCTGAATTTTCAAAAAATGTAACTATACGGTGTTGTAGTTTATACCCTGCTCTATGCGTGTGCGAAATTTCGCGGAGATCGCACGATCCACGGTCGAGATCAAATTGACCCCCCCCCCCCCCCTCCAGTATAAACTTGGTCTGAAATAGCCCAGTTAAAACTATAGCAATCCTGCTAGAATTTGGAACAAATTGCGATGCAATATCAGGGAAATTAATCCCTGGTAAAGCATAAAAATGGGAAAAGGCAGAAAGTATATCTCGATGGTCATTTGGATAGGCACTGAGTGATGCAAGACACTATGACAACCAAGGCATGGCATACAGTGCCTTTTGCTCAATCTATGCCTTGCTTTGTACAAATTGTCAATGATTTATGACCTTCTTGTTACCCTACACAGACCTCCAGATCATAACTGAGGATATATAGGGTGGATAATATTTGTTTATTGATGGGAAAAAAATCAGGGAATATGATTTTTTGTGATTAACTGAATAATTTTGTAATCCTTTTTTTTAGTGGGGTCATCTCTGTATTTAAGACAGATAGGTATTGTAGGTCTTTGTTGGGATCTATTGCTAGAAAGTGTCTCACAAAAGTATAGGTACTGTAAAATTCCTGTTAAAGGCGGGGCGACATGACATTCAGAGGGCGTGGCCTGGCCGCTGCCATTTTGATTTCGAAGATTGGCGAACAGAAAAATTGTGGCATTTTTAACCTGGAATAGCGAGCGAGCAAGTTTTATATCGCTAGCTAGCAGCTCGGCAATCGCATGCTTATGCGTTTCGCACATTTTTAGAAAAATTGAAGCTAAAGCGGGGAGGAATCAAAGTTACACGTGACGACAACATGGATCGGATATTCGTACGAAGTGTTCCGAGTGTCTGACCTTGGCAAGGTGCGTAAGCAAGGAAATTTTCCAATATCGTTGTTGCCAATACGCAACACGCCGTCCGTTCGCGCTCGTAACCGGAAGTTATGTCGATCATGACGGACTGACTTTAACTGTCATGTATGACAATCATGTACTCTTCCTACTTTATTAACTTTTCAAGGAGGGACGGGGCGGGGTAATGCGCATACACAGTTTATAGAGTCGCACACCGTAAGTACACATGAAATGTATACAATGGCTTAGTCTAGGGTCTAGTTTAACCCCCTCTATGGGAACACTGAATTCTGCTATTCCCATAGACTGTGTACAGGGACTTAGCAATTCTAAAAGTCAATGACCTAATAATGGCCAGAAAGTATGGCCAGCATGACCATCAATATCTATTAAATTCCAATATTTGATAATGTCATAATACAAATTTTGACAATTATCCTCAAAGTGCACTCTGAAAGAGAAAGGAATTTTCTAGAGGGGGGGGGGGGTAAAGACAAGAAAGATATAAATTGAAAAAATGGTGACCTTGACGTTTGAATAATTTTCATAGTGTATATCCTCCAAAATAAGCTCTTTTCTTTCACATGTCTCCCAGAATTTCCTCTGACACCCAAGTGCACCAATGACAATACCGGTGAGCTGAGTACTACGCCAAAGACCCCTGGAGATGGCTTTGACCTGGG
>BQKZ01011638.1:2686-28561 GCA_036244855.1 Temnopleurus reevesii | reverse complement strand
ACATCCTGGAGGTCATCGTAGGTCAGCGTTGGTCGGACCAAGGAGAAGATCTTCTTGGCTTTGTCTTCACTCATTCGACCTTGTTTGACCCCATGAGCCAGGATGCCTTGCACCATCTTCAGACCCTTGTCTAGGTACTTCATACAAATAATATAAAGATATATAAAATGCTGATCATACTGTTACAATATTTCACATTTTGATTACAAAACTACATTCAATATACGTTTCTTGAAATATAAATTTCTGGATTGATAAATCTAACAATTGATAGATAACTACAAGACTATGAGGCCCCTGATTTGCATTTTAGTGGATTCCTGGACACATTTCATCAAATCTGCAGTACAAAACATTAGTTACCACTGACTAATCCAATTATACCCAAGTTTTGATTGAAAAGAACACCATCTCTTAATCACGCTACACCCTTTAAATATTCTCATGAATGTTGGAACATGTTTCTAGTTGTTGGTCGAGAAAGACAGGGGCAGAATTTTCACAATTTTATTCATTAGTGAAATGATCAAATAATTTCTGCCAGTGTACCAAATTCTAACATGCGTGCCCATTACCTGCATATTTTGTTCTGTAAGATAATATATTCGGTTCCACGCCACCATTAGACACATTGTGATATCAACACAATGGTAGTTCAGTAGATTTTTTTTTGTCCCAAGAATATTTAAAAAGTGTTTTGTTATATGTGTTCTCTGGGAAAGACAGGGAAAGACACTGAATTTATTGAATTGGATATAAATAATACATTACCTCTTGGTTCTGTTCTGTGAGGTAGGTCGGTACACCCGCCATAACCAGAGACATCGTGATACCGACACCCATGGTGCCTGCTCCAATCACAGCTGCTGTCTTGACCTCTTGACCTTTGGCTGTCTCATGGCTAGCTGACCCATCTGGCACACGCCACTGGGAGGGAGAAGGGAGAGAATGAGGGAAAGTTTTATGCTGAGATGAAACAGAAACTATAGCACAAAAAGTTACTTACGACCTGTCTCGCAATATTCACTTTGTGACTCTCTTGAAGTTAAAAAGTACCTCTGAGACAGTCCTTTCAAAAATCATAATTAAGTAACTTTACGTGATGAAAACAGACAAAATTATCTGAGAATCTCCTCTCCATTACTTTCCAAGTGCCTGGAATGAGTTGAACTCAATTGAATTGTGCATTGTACTGATTCAACCGGCATTGACTCCCTAATTTGTTTTATATCCTTCATTCAATAGACCTATAGGGCAGAATGTAAGACAACAATCACATAATTTCAATTCTAAAACATCTTTGACAAACAAAAAAAGTTATGATATTCTTTATTTACATACCTTGGACACTGCCCGTTCTGCAAAGAAGGCATACTGTAGTGCACTTGATTGCTCAGAAAAGCCTAGGAATTCTGAATAGTATCTCTCCCTACAAAAAAGAATAATAATAANAAATATTTCCCACACTTTAGGTTATAACTTTTCCAAAATTGGTTAATTTTTTGCACAATTTTTTGTAGAATATGTTCATGAGATAAGGTTTTATTCTAAGTAGATTTTTAAGACAAAATTTAGCAATCAAAATATTCGCCTTTACCAAAACTGTACTTGGGCTTTAAGTGAAATGATTAGAATGTGGTCCCTATTTTAGTAGTATAGTTTAATTGACGTATAAACCAATCTATTGAATTTGTAGATTACTTTCTATTGAATTTGTAGATTACTTTCTGTGACACTCGTTTTGTACAAATGCATCATTTCAGCCATCATATATAAAATCCCCGTTTAACATTTTGCCTTCAAACCCTATTTTCATCTTATATTTTCTTTATCTTTCAAAAAGATTCCACAGGTTCCTCCTATGATACAGAAGAAATTTCAAACATACTTCAGACCATTGGCGAAACATTAGATCATGCGGGTGCGTATGTCTTGACTAGACCTGATTTTTTCTTGTTTCAAACGAGTCATTTTATAAGAGAGGTAATTTTGTATCAATGCTATTCACCTTGACTGAAAAGGTGAAAATAGAAAATTTATATTGATGGGAGGCAGGCCATTCGAAATGCTTAATTTCAATGCAAACACCTGTTATAAAGGAAATTAATGAACTGTTATTTGCCCGAATGTTATTTTTTTTATATAACGCCATAGAATAACCCAATGGCCCGTATTCCGATATCAGGTTTAACTTAAACTAGAGTTTAAATCTGTGGTTTTAGTATTGGTAGCCAAAAGAAGCTTGAATCTATAACAGTTGGTGTTAAATTTACCAGCACATTTGGCACTCATATTATTAAAAGCTGCCAAAAAAACTTACGGATTAAAAGAATGTGTGAATTATGGAATTGATGGATAAAAGATAATTTCCATATAAAAGTAAAACATAACAATATCGAATAATTCAGGTTGGGTCTGCATTTTGGTATACAATCTCTAACAAGTTTTTTTAATTATAATTTGCAGAACATCTCACTGTGGAAGAGGAAGCGGAACATACAACAACTTTGCAACCAGAAAATACAACTTCTCAAACACAAAATGTAGCAACTATACAAACAAAAAATACAACAACTTTGCAAACACAAAATACAACAACTTCACAAACACAAAATCCAACAACTTTGCAAACACAAAATGAAACAATTTCACAAACACAAACTACAAAAGCTCCGCAAACACTAAATATGCCATCTTTGCAAACACATAATGCAACAACTTCGCAAACACAAAATACAACAACTTCACAAACACCAAATCCAACAACTTTGCAAACACAAAGTGAAACAATTTCAAAAACACAAACTACAATAGCTCCGCAAACACTAAATCTGCTATCTTTGCAAACTCAAAATGTCACAGCTTTGCAAACACAAAGCCCAACAACTTCTCAACCACAGAATATAACAACTTCGCAAACACAAAATATACCCCCTCCGCAAACACAAAATACAACAACTTCACGAGCACAAAATACAACAACTTCACAAACACAAAATACAACATCTTCGCAATCACAAAATACAGCAGCCTCTCATACGCAAAATACAACAACTTCGCAAGAACAAGTCCCACCGGAAAGCCCACTCGATGCGAACAGTGGAAACCAAACACAAGAAACAACCTTAAGGCCCTCTGAGAAGAAGATAACAGCTGTCGAGAAGATCGTAGATGATTCAATTATCGTAAATGAACTAGAAAACGCCATCGCGGTCACGGGCAACGAGGAGAAAGCAATGCACAATGATGTCGTGCGCGACCACGCACCAATAGGAAACGACATCGAGCTTGATGCCGCAGCCAGGGCAATGGGATCGAGGGAAAATCGAGGTCAGAAGAAAGTCTTGTCTCCCGATCCCCGCATTCATCTTGACATCATTGAGAGTTTAAAGAAGCAGATTTCGCTACAACTGAAGCAGAGGAGGGGAAATAGGAAAACGAAAATTGATGACCAACAGGAAGGTGTGGAGGGTAAACGCGATGCGTTGCATGGCAACGGGATGCTGAATCGCATCTCGTCACTGGAGAACGCTTTACTCAAGATAAATAAAAAGACTGTGCGAGGATGATGGAGACCAATGTAAGACGTTCTTAAAAGTCATGATAAATGGTTTACATAATTCACCGGGCTAAATTTACTATGGTGTTTCTGTCATTTCGAAGGAAATATAACCAAAACGGTTATTTCAGCAGCAGTATAGGCAGAGATTCTCCAGAATAACTTGTGTCTCAGCGAAGATTTTAGAATCGAGAAACGTGACCAGCAATTTAACAACCCTGCTTTTAACTTTCCTTGTTATATATCACATTTTCTGTAGGAATACATATTTTGTCTTACCAGAAAATATAATGAAAATGTCAGCGAAATATGTTGGGTGTTCTTTTTGTGTGGATGGTGACGGAATTTTAGGATTTAGGAAAACATGAAAAGGAATTAAATGGAAAATACTCTTACAAGGAGGGTTTTACCATGAATGTTATTTCTCTCTGAAAATTGTGAACTTGAAATGTGTATTTGTATAGTTTTGTAAAAGCTTGAACTTCTGTTACGAGAATAGTTTTACTGTGAATAATTTCTTTGAAAATATAATTTTGAATGTGTATTCACACAGTTTCGTAAAACTTTTAACTTTCTCTCATATGTTTGGTTCAAAACTATATTTCAATAATTATTGCTGATTGTACAGTATAACTGTGTTACATTTGGTTTTATGTCATTTAGTGTGTAATAGAAATATTTCAGTTTTGATAATCTATCAGTGTAACTGAGTTACTGGTATATGTTTCAATTTGTAAATTATATAATAAATTTAATCGAACAATGTGCATGTCTCCGAGACTAAAAGTGATATGGGAGGCGTTGATTTCAATTAAAAGAATTAAAATTCGAATAAACTACACGCTTGTAATTGTGTCAGTCTTTATAAACGTGTCTATTATCAAAATTGCCCCACCCTTTCCTGCTGAAATGGCTACATGTATATATTTAAAATATTTAAAACATCATCATCATCATCATCATCATCATCATCATCATCATCATCATCATCATCATCACCACCATCTCCATAATTTTCATCACGACCATATCCGTCATCAACATCACCTCCACCATCCACCTCATCATCCACCTCATCATCATTACCATCACCATCACTATCATTATCATTGCCATTATCATCATCTCCATTATAAACATCATTGTTCGTCATCATCACCACAAGCATCATCACTATCATCTTCACAACCATCATCAGTAACACTATCATCATTCTCATCATTACCATTATCACCATCATCTTAATCCTCCTTTTTTGGTTGTAGTTTTTTTTTTGATACCGTAATATAAACTACGGCTTCATAACATATTTCTTATCAATTTTTTTTCTCAATTACATCGTTTATTAATTTCAGTTCAATTCATGCTCATTGTATAAAAATACAAATTTGGTCACAAATTTCCAGATCCTGAGAAAATTTCAACATATTCCTCTCTAATACAAAAGAGGCTAGAAAGGCGTAATGTATCTGATACATCGGGCAGTTTCTATGGAGATGTCCAATGTATATCACAGTTCTAAGCTCTTTGCATACTTCTGTTTTTTATCTTTGAAATAATGTCGAAGTACCCACTTATAAAGAAATCTTTTATATACAATATATTTGAATCATTAATTTGACAACATACATAGAAATAATTGTCTTTTGGACAATGATAATTTCATCATCATCATAAGTATATACATGTCAACATCTATGTGAGTTGCCAACAATAATATTTTGAATACATGATTGTCTTGTTTATCATTTGTGGGTATATTTGCACATTTGCTGATTTTTCAAATGAGCAGGAGCTTGTAATAGATTTTAACTAACCCATACGGAACAAGATTATTGGTAAAAATCTACCGGGTCCAGTTTGATTTCTGTTGGTAACATAGGAAGAAAGAATCTTGGAAGACTTCTAGTACTGTGAGCAGGGGGGGGGGGGGGGGGGGGGGAACAAGGGATTTTGGATAGAGTAAACAACTGCAATCAAGCATTCACATTTGTTTATTTAACAAAAAAAACTTACAGGTTCATTCACAAAAATGTTTAGGTGCTTGTTCCAAATTTCTCTGCAGAAAGAGAAAGAAGGAAATTTCTTGTGTGCATTCAGCTACTGTGAAGGCTTGAATGAAGTTATTCACTTTTTTCAAAGACCTTTGTCTCTTATGCTCACAATGTTTTCTGTTGATAAATTAAAAATAAGAATGCAGGAAGAATACTCAAGACTGTTGGCACAATGGATGGGTGCCAGAAACCTACACTTTACTGACTTATTATAGCTGACTACGCTTTGCTTGAGGATATCCTGCTGTAGCATCCCCAGTCATAGTCACAACGGCTATTGGACCACAACATACGACACCCCTTTACTCAATCATTACAGATTACTGTGCTCTGCTTGAGGATTACTGCTCTAGCGCAAAAGCGCAAAGACAAGAGCTTGGACTAAATCATCCCATTACTCGATCATTATAATTTCATCTGCTATGTATGATCGGCTGCTTGAGCCCTCTCTGTAATTAGTCTTAAAGACTGTTGGTCTATTGGACCTGGGCGGTGTTTCACTAAATCGGTCTAAAAATATGCACTACATTAAGAAAGACTGAAGTATGTTAACGAGTGTAATAGGCATAAGATTTTCGATCACTCAGCACAAGAACTGGTACCAGCTGTGTGTAAAGTTGTTCTTAAATTCTTGTGTAATTTGGTGAGACACTGCCCAGGACATTCACTAACAATTTACTCAATCAGAACAATTTTACTGTCTTTACTGTACGTTGCTTGAGGATGTACTGCCCTAGCATTCTTTATAATTTGTTGCAAAGACCATGGGTCTACTGGACCGATCCCATACAGCATCCCTCTACTGAATCATTAACAAGTTTTGTGCCTTGCATGAGGATGTACGCCATTCTGCTTTGGACCTCTCTATGGTTTGTCAGAAAGGCTAATGGTACAATAACAGAGATGCCAACTTTTCTTGAATATGCATGAGACTAGAAATCGAAACTCAAATGACGCAACTGCCGAACCAAATATTGGCCTGTGAAAGAAAACATATCAATTATGGTTATTCACTTGAGATATAAGCCCCAGGGGCTGTTGTTCAAAATCAACTGCAAATCAACTGAAACTTTGCAAATTGTAACACGCATTTTCATTCATGCAAATTGTAACACGCATTTTCATTCATGCAAATTGTAACACGCATTTTCATTCGTGCACGGTATGCACATTTAACAAGACGCGCATGAAACAATGGTTTTGACTGGCACGTTCCGATCAACTACAACTTGCAATCAATTGCAACTTTTGAACAACACCCCCTAAATTTACATAAAAAGACACCTCATGCATATTCCATTACACAATAGCCGGGTTTACTAATAGATGCAAATTTTATGCATACCTCTAAACACAAAGGTTGTTCTTGACATCCCGAAAGCTTGCCCGAGGCTTGCCCGTCATAGCAACAAGTAATGTATGCAAACTGGATTCCAAGTATTGTAGTCTTATTGTTATCAACCGGTCTATGGAATACCACGTAACTACGTTAAACGCACATAAATTTGAATATATAAGTAAACCCGCCTATTTCATGAATTTATACTTTACTGCATCTTTACAATTTACTTTGCCTTGCGTGAGTATGCGCTGCTCTCGCTCTCTCTATCAGTAGCTTGCTAGGCTCCCACCAGGGACTGTTGGCTGGAGGAAGAAAAATAAATGAAGAAAATAATATTTAAATATTTGAGATGAATGTTAAAGATATCCGGTGTTTTAACTAAAAATAATGATAAAATTGTTTAAAAGTACAGAAAACAGAATATGTATTGGGTATAACATGAAATTGTTGAGATCGTTTTATATTGTCCACTTTGCAAATTCTTTCTGATCCATGCAAAATTTATTACAATCACTTTTAAAATGCTTCATAATATCAAAGGCATACATCTTCAGCATACAAGGATTTCATAACATTTTAAGGGTCACCACTATCAAAATTACAGGTATCAAAATGTGGTCAGTAAGCCTAAAAGCTGACTATCACTGCTTTTGCTACTTTTACATTTGATCTCTTACTGTTTTCTGTGCCTTGAGCACTTTGTTTATTCGATGTTGTGCCTTATCAGTATTACTATTATCGTCATTGGTATTATGATACCATGTAACACAGCTCTACAAGATGCTACGCTGTAATTTTGTAAGGGGGAAAAAAATTGGAAAGTGTCCTTACGATGCTGAATGTGGTAAAACCATATCCTCTCCAGTACTTTTGGTAGCCCTACAATGTTCTTAGCGTAGTACATGGGACCTCCTGTGTGCCGTGGCCAACCATATCCATACAACCTAGGAAAATCGAGAGGGAAATAAATAAGAAGTGAAAGAAACCAGCACTTTGACAAAGTACATTACTTACATCGAAGCGTAGCCAAAGGAACATAACAGAAATGTCCTCCCTGTTATTCTGCTCAAACCATGTCAATAACCATAGAAGCCCCTTTTTGTGTTCATGAAGGTATTGTGAAAGATTCAATGAAGTTCTTTATTTTTGTCCAATTGCTGTAGTCCCTTCAACTCATAGTGTTTATTCTACCTTTTGACAACTGAATATATTTCCCACTGAGAGTGCACAAGTAATACCTTATTCCAATAGATCTTAAGTGAACCAGCACACTATTGAATTTTGTAAATTCACATAGTTACCCTTCGCAGGTTGACACAAAATTCTAATGCAAGAAAGTTCAATGATAAAGTAGTTAATACTTACCACACCATGTCAATATCCTCATCACACGAAGCAATCTGCTCTTCAAGGCATTTGAATCCTTCGTTGATCAGTCCATACAGACAACGCTCTAGAATCTCCTGTTCAAACAAACAGAAAAATGAATTTCCGATGAATTATCACGTAATTTATGCATGTTGATGGTTACAAGTATTAAATGTTCACAACTCTGTATACAAAAGTATCATTAATGATATTGAACAATATGTAGTGTGGGTTTATTCAATTGGACACACATATAAGTTTCACTAGTTAGGATAATAGAAGAGTGGGAGATTTTGTAAAAACAGACAAGGAAAATCTCCCATCTAAGCAAATTTGGGTGATTCGGGTCTCTGGAAACAGCAATCTTCAATCACCAATTAAACCCTTTGGATGCAATAGGCTTCTACAGAAACCGAGAGAGGTGTTCAGTCTCTGACGATGGGCTTCTACAGGAGCCCACATTATGATGGTATCGGAAATAAAGTCAGCTTTTCAGCCTTTAAATATCAATTCTTATTTCATCATTTCAATAAAAAATCTTTAGTTGTCAGAAATAGGAAAGCTGGAATTTTTATATAACAATTCACTGAAGGCCATGATAATAAAATGACTGCAAATCAATGGACTCGTCCAATTTTGAAAATACTGGCAATGTTTGCTCGTCATAAGCAAGCTGCCTGTGGAGTATTGCCCCACCTCCAAAAAAAAGATAAGAGAACTTCCCATGTTCAAGAAAAAAACACTCTACCTGTGCAGGAATATGTCTCCTGGTGATGCCGGCCTTTTCTGATAGTTCCATCACAATCTTAGTAACCTCCGGATCAACCTCTGGCTTACGTCCACCTGGCTTGCCATAGTTATAAAAACCCTTCCCTGAAAGGTGAAAAATAAAAAAAATTGTTGTGCAGGGTCGATAAGTGCAACAGTTCATAAACTAGATTGGGAACTTTGCATAACCAAAGCGTACTAAGATTCCTATAAATACAATCATCAAACNCCACCAGCCAATCAGACAAGGGGCTGTAGCGTTCTCCTTTTCTGACGAAGTCATCCTGCCTCTCTCTCTGAATGTACCCGTACTCCTTACGACTCTTATAACCAACGTCTAGACCTGAAAATGTAGCATACATCAAAACATTGTTCGGCAGAATTAAAACACATATGATTGGATTACATCGTACTTGCAAATGCCTATCAGATAAGGAATTAATGGTCTAAGTCGGTGATTTTCAAAGACTCGCCCTCGTAAGAGGCTGCACTGCTCTCTTTTCCTCATGGAGTCCTGACGGCGAAATGATGATGATGACGATAATGATGATGAGGATGATGATATGATGCTGAGGATGATGATGCTGATGATGATGATGATGATGATGATGATGATGACGATAATGATGATGAGGATGATGATATGATGATGGTGATGATGATGATGATGATGATGGTGATGTGCACTCGTTACCCTTAATAAGGCAGTACAGAGTTCAAAGGAGTTTGTCTTACCAAGTAATGTAACTGAATCAAAAGTATAAAATGAATCATGGCAATAAGCTAACATGTATCAATACTATTTTCCCTGCAACTGTGGCAAACTTGGGATGGAGTCATTTTGACCAAATAAAACTGAAAAGTTACCTGAAAGGTCACCCATTCTACAAAGGCCCATTGCTAAACCATAGTCCTCTAGAACCTGGTCTACTTCGTTTGGAAGGGCGCCCTCTTCGAGCAGGAAGATGGCTTCTTTGGCGTATGGGTTCAACATCCTGTTTCCAACAAATGCAGGGCAGTTACCGACCAACACTGACACCTATGAAGATAGGGTAGAATTTATGGATGAAGAATAAAAGTGGCGAATACATGCACAAAGGAGACTCCCCCTGATAAGACTTTATCTTTATAGCTTTATAGCTCCCGCGTCATCCGACGCATGAGGCGGCCTTCTTCCAGCTTTGTCTATTGGCGGTGAGGATCGTGATATCCTCCCACCCTTTTCGGTGGGACACATTGATATTCTTTTCCATAGTTTGGGTATGTCCAATAGCACTATCAAATATGCCAATCATTTTTATTTTTATTTAAAAGTTACCTTTTAGTGCTCAAAACCTCATGGTTAATATCTGATTTGTACAAATGGTTGCTTTATTTGTTTAATTGCTGGTAGGCATCTAAGAAATGCAGGACCTGTCTCTATGACCTTATATCACTACATTGCAGACAAATGTAATTGGTTTTCAGAAAGATATAGCATAATGGAGTTTCATGAATTATGAGCAATTAAATTGTTTATGCAAATGATATCACAGAAATATCCACCCTGGTAGCAAAACAGGCTTTCAAATGTACAACATTTACCTTTTTCATACGCTTTTCAAGATCCATAGCCGTTGCCATGGTTTCCGGGGAAGTATTCTTGCCTCGGACATTCTCCAACAGTCTCATGATGTGTGCAGGAGAAAAGAAGTGCATCCCTATCACTTTATCAGGACGGGCAGTGGCAGAGGCCATCTAAGATGGGGTAAGAGTAAAGAATATAAAAGATTATTACAAACATGGTGGCAGCAGTGGGATGTATTGGTATACTTCTAATCACATCTACATACAACTAACAGTCATGGAATGAGCCGTGGCCGTAGCCCTCTAAAATGTTGAGGGTACAAAAGAATATACATATGTAAAATATTATTATCAAAATGGTGGCAGCAGTGGGATGTGTACTTCTGCCGATACCGGAATACAAATGATGGTCATTATGGAATGATCAGTGGCAGGAACCATTAGAATATCATGAGTACATGTTATATACAAATTTAAATGATCCCACGGTGGCAGCAGTGGGATGTATAGATATACTCATACCCACACAGATATACATATTTCAGATGTTATGTAATGAACAGTGGCAGAAGCCATCTAGAATGCTGTGAGTACAAATAATATATGCTTGTAAAAGTTTGTTACTTAAATGGTGGTAGCAGTAAGATTAATAATTATATATATATACTATTTACATATGACAGTTTTTATGTAATGAGCATAAGCCATGTAATAATAATGATAATATATAGCATTTAAACACGCCATCTCTCTAGTCACCTATTCAGAGGCGCGAGACAAATGATCTAATATTATTACCCGGCCATATCTTATCTTATCAATGCAGAGAATGTCAGAGACCATTGCTAAAATGGGGGCAGTGGTGGGATGCATTATATTTACTGCCACACATATACCATCTAAATGACTGGCAGTATGTAGACTGCTGGCAAAAATTATAAAACTGCCACAGAGATGACAACCATTCTGGAATATGCATAAGGTGACTATGAGAGTGTTGCTCAAAATCAACTGCAAATCAACTGCAACTTTGGACATTGTAACGCGCATTTTCATTCGCGCACTGTACGCGCATTTAACAAGACGTGCATGAAACAATGATTTTGATTGGCCTGTTCCGATCAACTGCAACTTGCTATCAATTGCAACTTTTGAGCAACACCCCCTATGAGTTCAAAGTAAAAAATGTGAATAACACAGTTGCTGAACCAAAGATATGATATTGAAAGAAAACATGACTATAATATCCATGCTCTCAGCAATTCACTTGTGGTGAAAGGATTTAATTTCATTAAAAATATATGTAATACACGTGCCGGGATATTTGGCATCTCTGGAATTAGGAAAACAGGATGGGAGGTTGAAAAGGTTTTTTTTAACAATGCCTTATCCTTACCTCATCAATATCCAGCGTTGATGTGTTACTCGCAAGGATAGTACTTGGCTTACAGACTCCATCAAGTTTACCCAGAATCTCCTTCTTCAGAGCCATGTTCTCAAAGACGGCCTCGATGACAACATCAACATCCTGGAGGTCATCGTACGTCAGCGTTGGTCGGACCAAGGAGAAGATCTTCTTGGCTTTGTCTTCTCTCATTCGACCTTGTTTGACCCCATGAGCCAGAATGCCTTGCACCATCTTTAGGCCCTTGTCTAGGTACTTCATGGAAAAAACAGATGGAAACAAATTCACCCATTGTATGAGACAGGCTTCTACAAAATCCCGGTGAGGTTTAAAGTCCATGAAGACAGGATTCTACAGATGCCAAGATCATAACGTGTCGTATATGAAGTCTGCTTTTTACTCCTTATACCAAAACTAATTCAATATTGCCGAGAATCATATCATCTGAAAGAAGAAAGTCTGACCTTTCTTAGACATATTCAATGAAAAAAGCCATAAAAATTGTGAGATAAAATGATATGAGACTTCAAATTAGAGGACTCTACAACAAATCCACAATAATATTAGGGTACCAGCCTATTCGTATATCTCATTCTTCTTTGACTTCCATGACCTAATACATTTGATCAGACACCCATGGTATTTCACTAAATCTTTGTTTATGATGGTCTTATGAATATTAAAAAAAGTGTTTGCTAAGAAAGAAGGGGGAAAGACATACACAAATTCAGTGAAAGATACTTGTTACATCCTTTTCAACAAATTTTGATGGACTTTCCCATTACCTCTTGATTTTGTTCTGTCAGGAAGGTTGGTATCCCTGCCATAACCAGAGACATAGTGATACCGACACCCATGGTTCCTGCCCCAATTACGGCCGCTGTCTTGACCACTTGACCTTTGGCTGTGTCGTAGCTGGCTGACCCATCTGGGACATGCCACTGGGAGGGAAGAAGAACGAAAGAGAATGAGGATTGGTTTCATGCAGAGATGGAACAGAAAATGTAACCTATAACGTTCCTTAAAATCAGTCTAGCAGTATTAACAGTATGATTCTCTAAAAATTAAGAAGTACTTGTGGGATAGCTCCTGCAAAAAAATCATGATTGAGCGCTTTTAAGTGATGAAAGCATTCCCAAAAAACATGAGACTTTCTCCTTTCCATCACTCTTCAACTGTTAGATTTGCATTTGGGCAAATGCAGCCAGGCATGAAGTTTCAATTCAATCAAATAGCGCATTGCACTGATTCATATGGCATTGAAGGCTGCGGGCATAGTGGTGTAGTGATTCTGACTCTCGCCTTTCAACTAGAGGGTTGCAGTTCGAATCCCACCCATGGCATCAATTTCTTTTGCATTGTCCTGCACTCAACAAAGGTGAAGAAAAACATTAATTCTTTTAATTGCTTGAGCTCTGGTGGTGACATGCTAAAGCCAGGGTAATGATAATGAAAAGCATCTTCCGCATTAAATTGCAATCTAGATTGCATGTACTATTGATATTACTATAATCATTTATGATAAGACTAAACTTCTTTTATATCATATATATATATATATATATAGTATACTTCTAATGTTAAAACATTTTTGAAAAAAAAATAATTGTTTACCTTGGACACAGTCCTTTCTGCAAAGAAGGCATACTGTAGTGCACTTGATTGCTCAGAAAAGCCTAGGAATTCTGAATAGTATCTCTCCCTACAAAGGAGAATAATAACAATTAAAACAAAATTACAAGCTAATAACTAAAGGCTGTATATGCCCTAAGAAATTTGGATGATAAGGAATTGGTAAAAACTGGATGGGCACATATATTGAAAGCACATGAAGTGGAGAGCTTAATTTCTCAGAGTTTCCTCACATAATATAGAGTTTTCATTATATTGATGCATGTACAGAAGACAATTTAAGTGTCATTTAAGTTTCAATCCTCAGGTTCGTAATCAGAGAGTATAATTTTTACCCTCACTGTAACATACTCCAGATGCTTAAAGGGTGCTGAATATTCAGCAATTATCAACTGAAATTCCTTCTTCATGGACCTAAATAATAAAAAAAAAAAGCTACATATTGTGTGAATTGTGTATTCTTAACAAACTTTCTAAGGAAATGAATAGTACTTTTACTTACGAAATCTGATCCCTTTTGCATTTAATCAGCACAGTGTTAGAATACTATATTTTACCTCCACAATCACAAGTTTTTGTCACTGTATCACAAATTTACAAAGAATCAGTATCTATGTATTCCCAATTAATTACCAAATGATTAATTCAACACATTTTGAGGTATTTCAACATATATATCAATCATTTATCAACTCCAATTTGAGATGTATTTGAAACATTTCTTACATTTTCATACCATCTTCAAAGGAGCTGGCTTTGGTAGCGGCCTCAATGGATTTCACACAGAAGTGAGGAGAGTACATCCCTCGAGCTTTGGCTGCAACCTTCTCATAGGCGACTAGAAAGAGAATGACAAAGGTTTGCCAAACAGAATAAATACAGTGTTGGCAACCTGACAGATACTTATGAAATGCTCAACTAGCCCTATTTTTCCTTTACTATAATTGTTCATAATTCATATGTAGCAAGCATCTTTCCAAACACAATTGGGAGTCTTTGCTACAAATGTACAGACAAGGAATATATCTGTATAAACCAAATTGTTTTATGGTTATATTTTTGTGGCTTATGTAGTCTTTACCTCGCAAAAATTTCCACTGTATGTGATGAACATTCCAATGTGTACAAACACTGTCAAAAATGTGAAAATAACAACCCACTAATGTGTAGAACTGGTCCGAAATCGCGAATACATCTGTGAGCTAAAATATTGGCTTATGCAGTATTATAACGATAAGTAGAATTCAACAAAAGAAACATGGATTAGAATTTACTCTCAATAATTCCAAAATTTAGAGACCCTATCCCATGGGCTGCTGCACAAATTTGGATTTCAAATTCATTCAAATATTGCTATTTTTTCATGGTATAAGTCAAATTACAATTTCTGTGTTAAGTCAAGTCTATTGATAAGTACCTTTGAAGACCATAGGAGTATTATCATCGACCTTGACAGGCATCTGACTGACACGTCTTGGTCCGACAGGATCGTTAGCAACACTCTCAGCAAACGCTACTCCTTCCTCAATGTAATCATCCTCTAGCACCTAAATCATTGTAAAAACATGAAAATGTAAAATATTGGACAATTGTAAATGGCTTTAGGGATCAGTTGGAGATGAGAAAATGGTATGCTTTAAATAACGTATAACAAGTCATTTAACACATGTGAAATACGAACACTAACTTTTGCTCAATGATTATGCAAATTGATGTATATGTTTATTAACCCATATTTCTAAAAATCCTGGGAGTCCTTACATCAAAATGGCTTAGCTGCTGTTTGAAATATATAGCTAATGATTCCAATGCAAAAAAAAATCTTTGAAAACTATCTAGTTCCTGCGTTTTTTATTGGGTTGATGATTTTTTAATGATTTTTTTTCCTTTCGATATTAATTGTTCTTCGTTTTGCATAGCTTGACAATTCATTACAGTTCTCTGAATGTTACATCAATATCAAACAAATTACTAGCTTTCATTATGATTTTATATTAAGTCATCTACACTGTAAGTACTAAAATTTGCAATATTATTACCCCCCCCCCCTTGACATTCGAGTAAACATGTATAAGAAATGCTTTTTAATTAAACTTACAGCTGAAATGAACATCCCTACACCTTAAATGAAGGAATTGACTGAAAACTCGTGTCAGAAAAAACTTTGATGTCAGCTATCCTGCCAGAATATTGAGAGGCAAAATAATTAGGGCGTCACATGCATTGAGATCTGGCTAGCTATATTAAACGATAGGAAAATATAATTACCTTGTCAACTATACCCATCCTGTGAGCTTCCTTGGCCGATAGGTGGCGCCCTGACGACATCATATCAATAGCATCGGGAATGGAAGCAAGTCTTGGAATCTTCTGAGTTCCAGTCGCTCCTGGAACTAGACCNCTTAGCTGAAAAATAATCATAATGATATTTTAAAATAGAAAAGAGAGAATTCAAATCTTGTACATTTATCATAAAGAGATACAAGTGATTTTTCAATTAATTATAATGGCGGTACACATTTTGCCATAGACATATAATTAAAATTTATTGTAAATGTAATTGCATCTATTTATGTTACAAGCCCCTATTACAACATGTAATTGCTGATATAATACTTTATTTTTCATTTTGACAATTCTTTCTGATCATAATATTATTAAAAAAATGTAAGCAAAATTTGAGAATCACTTTTAAAATGCTTCACTCTTTTGATTATGTAATGTATTATAAGGATTTTGTAACATTTTACGGTCATTACCATCCACCTGACAGTTAGCATCACCTAATACTGTATAAACTATTTGAATATATTCTACTCCAAATATATGGTCAGTATGCTCAACAATTCATTGCTTTCATTACTTATCTGTATCTCTTTAAATTTTCAGCACTTTGAGCACTTTGTTTATTGGATGTAACACTCAATCAGTATTAATTACTTTTATCATCATTGGTATTATGATACAAACAAATATCTATGAGATGCTTCACTCTAATTTTGAAAGGGATAAAGATGCAGAACGTCCACTTACGATGTTGAATGTGATAAAACCATATTCTCTCCAGTACTTTTGGTAGCCCTACAATGTTCTTAGCGTAGTACATAGGTCCTCCTGTGTGTCGTGGCCAACCGTATCCATACAACCTGGTGAGTGTTGACAGGAAAATGGATGAAAATCGAGAGGAATACAACCATAAAAAAAAACTTACCTCGTTATAAAAAGCACTGATATAGACAACTCTCTGGATTTTCTTATTAGAACATGATTGTCTGGGTTCAATATTTTTATTGCATTATGGCCCTCATATATAAATCAAGGTTTCATATAAAGAGATTCCGGCAGTTTTTCTGGTCCTAAGGACCTTGTTAATACGAGGTTCCACTGTATTTTGCCCTCCTCCTCAGTAAACTTTAATCTACAAAAATAAAATTTCTCCTTTGAAAAAAAAAAGAATTTTAGGATGATGATTATCATTAGTAGCAGTAAGGGCGGAGGTAGAAGTGATTATAGTAAATAAATAGGATAAAAAACTTGCCGGGAATACGTACAATCCCTCTATTAATGCAAACTAACAAAGCCCTATTTGCCTGAAATATTCCTTGTTGCAGGAATTTCTTGAATGCAACAACGATTGAACTTTTGTGTGACTGCTCCGAATTTAGTTGTAACCGGAAAATATAGGGCATGCCTAAGTAGTGGGAAACAGCATGATAAAAGAAATGTAATTCTTACCAAACCATGTCAATATCCTCATCACATGAAGCAATCTGCTCTTCGAGGCATTTGAATCCTTCATTGATCAGACCATACAGACAGCGCTCTAGAATCTCCTGTTGCAAAAAGGAGATAAAAGTATATTTCTGATGAAATATCAGGTAACAAAGGTATATTGCAGAGGTAAGAAAAGGTAAAAGTTGATAACATTGAATAGCAATGCACCATTAATGATATTTAAAAATATGTAATGTGGTATCATCAACATGCAAATGACGTTCACTTGCAAGGATAACAGGAGTGGTAGATTTTGTAAAAAATGGACTGAATAGAAGGAGAATCCCTGTCCAAGTTAGGAGGCTGGAGTCTCTGAGAACAGCTATTATCCATCATCAATTTATTGCTTCGAATGCGATTGGCTAAAGCTGAGTAAGGTATCCAGTCTGTGAAAACAGGCTCCTACAGGACCCCTCATTACAAAGGTGTCGGAAATAAAATCGGCTTTCCCCTACGAAATACCAAATCTTATTCAATCATTTCAAGAACAAACATTTGTCAGAATGAGGAAAGTCAGGATTTTTAAGAAATAATTCACTAAAAGCCATAATAATTTTGGGATAAAATGTAATTGGACTCGCAATCAATAGACTCTCCCAATTTCCCAAATATATGTGACATTCGCCTGGCACAAGCAGAACACCTGCAGAGCATTGGATTGTCCCAAAAGGGTTAAGAGAACTTCCCATTTTTAAAAACACTCTACCTGTGCAGGAATATGTCTCCTGGTGATGCCAGCCTTTTCCGATAACTCCATCACAATCTTAGTGACCTCTGGATCGACCTCTGGCTTACGTCCACCTGGCTTGCCATAGTTATAAAAACCCTTCCCTGAAAGGTGAAAAATAAAAAAAATTGTTGTGCAGGGTCGATAAGTACAACAGTTCATAAACTAGATTGGGAACTTTGCATAACCAAAGCGTACTAAGATTCCTATAAATACAATCATCAAACACGTGATAATACATTGACATTGTAAATATTCCCTGTTTTTTTTTCTTCCCAAGGTTACTTCAGTGGAAGAATGTCACGTATCAAAATATTTTCTCACAATTAATTACATTTAACATAAAGAATATTATTTACATATTAACTTTTTGTACACTGATTTTATTTTCAACGAAGAATGAAGATTATCGTGAATTCTTTATACCTGAGATCAATCAAACTGTCATTCAAAAGTCACCTTCTCAACCTCTAAAGATGGATATCAGTGGAATCTTGAGGTATCATTTGATATCGTCTCTTGTCGATGGCAATAATTATTATGATTGTTGAATCTAATTGCACAAATTTGCAAATTTAACTCATCAGTATTCAAAGGGTAAACAATATGTATTCATGAATTGCCAATTTCCCTTCGCATATCAAATTCTCACCTGATTTTTGTCCGAGCCTTCCACTCTCCACCAGCCAATCAGACAAGGGGCTGTAGCGTTCTCCTTTTCTGACGAAGTCATCCTGCCCCTCTCTCTGTATGTACCCGTACTCCTTACGACTCTTATAACCAACGTCTAGACCTGAAAATGTAGCATATATCGAAACGTTGTTCAGCAGAATTAAAACACATTTGATTGGATTACATCATACTTGCAAATGCAGATAAGGAATGGTGTAAGTCGGTGTTTTCAAAGATTTGCCCTCGTAAGAGGCTGTACTGCTCTCTTTTCTTCGTAGAGTCCTGACGGCGAGATGATGATAATGATGATGAGGATGATGAGGATGATGATATGATGCTGAGGATGATGATGATGATGATGAGGATGATGATATGATGCTGAGAATGATGATGATGATGATGATGACGATAATGATGATGATGATGATGATGATGATGATGATGATGACGATAATGATGATGATGATGATGATAATGATGATGATGACGATAATGATGATGAGGATGATGATATGATAATGGTTCTAATAATGATGATGATGATGATGATGATGAGGATGATGATATGATGCTGAGGATGTTGATGACGATGATGATGGTGATGTGCACTCGTTACCCTTAATAAGGCAGTACAGAGTTCAAAGGAGTTTGTCTTACCAAGTAATGTGACTGAATTAAAAGTTTAAACTGAATCATGGCAATAAGCTAACATGTATCAATACTATTTTCCCTGCAACTGTGGCAAACTTGGGATGGAGTCATTTTGACCAAATAAAACTGAAAAGTTACCTGCAAGGTCACCCATTCTACAAAGGCCCATTGCTAAACCAAAGTCCTCTAGAACCTGGTCTACTTCGTTTGGAAGGGCGCCCTCTTCGAGCAGGAAGATGGCTTCTTTGGCGTATGGGTTCAACATCCGGTTTCCAACAAATGCAGGGCAGTTACCGACCAACACTGACACCTATTAAGATAGGGTAGAATTTATGGATGAAGAATAAAAGTGGCGAATACATGCACAAAGGAGACTCCCCCTGATAAAACTTGTTGACTCTCTTACTTAGGGGGTGTTGTTCAAAAGTTGCAAATTGATCGTAAGTTGCAGTTGATCGGAACGCGCCAATCAAAATTATTGTTTCATGCGCGTCTTGTGAAATGCGCATACCGAGCGCGAATGAAAGTGCGTGTTACAAGTTGCAAAGTTGCAATTGATTTGCAGTTGATTTTGAGCAACACTCTATTAGACTTAAAAGCTCCCGTGGCATCTGACGCATGAGGCAGCCTTCTTCCAGCTTTGTCTATTGGTGGTGAGGATCCTAATATCCTCCCACCCTTTTCGGTGGGACCCATTGATATTCTTTTCCATAGTTTGGGTATGTCCAATAGCACTATCAAATATGCCAATCATTTATATTTTTATTTAAAAGTTACCTTTTTGTGCTCAAAACCTCATGCTCAAAACCTCATGGTTAATATCTGATTGTACAAATGGTTGCTTTATTTTTTTAATTGCTGGTAGGCATCTTAGAAATGCAGGACCTGTCTGTATGACCTTATGTCACTACATTGCAGACAAATGTAATTGGTTTTCAGAAAGATATAGCATAATAGAATTTCATGAATTATGAGCAATTAAATTGTGTGTGCAAATGATATCACAGAAATATCCACCCTGATAGCAATACAGGCTTTCAAATGTACAACATTTACCTTTTTTATACGCTTTCCAAGATCCATAGCTGTTGCCATGGTTTCTGGGGAAGTATTCTTGCCTCGGACATTCTCCAGCAGTCTCATGATGTGTGCAGGTGAAAAGAAGTGCATCCCTATCACTTTATCTGGACGGGCAGTGGCAGAGGCCATCTAGGATGGGGTAAGAGTGAAGAATATAAAAGATCGTTACAAACATGGTGGCAGCAGTGGGATGTGTACTTCTGCCGATACCGGAATACAAATGACGGTCATTATGGAATGATCACTGGCAGGAACAATTGGAATATCATGAGTACAAGTTATATACAAATTTAAACTATCATTACTAAAAAGGTGGCAGCAGTGGGATGTATAGATATACTTCTACCCATACCAGTATACATCTGACAGTTGTCATTATGTAATGAGCAGTGGTAGAAGCCATCTGGAATAATATCAAAGCAGAGAATGTTTTAAAATTAAGGGGTAGGAATAAAATATATCTAAAATTAATAAAATAATTTTTCACACTTGCACAATCAGTTGATTTATAAGATGAGTTGTACAGTATGGGAGGTTGAAAATGTTTGTTAACTTTTGGTATAACGCCTATTCTTTACCTCATCAATATCCAGCGTTGATGTGTTACTTGCAAGGATAGTACTTGGTTTACAGACTCCATCAAGTTTACCCAGAATCTGTTTCTTCAGAGCCATGTTCTCAAAGACGGCCTCGATGACAACATCTACATCCTGGAGGTCATCGTAGGTCAGCGTTGGTCGGACCAAGGAGAAGATCTTCTTGGCTTTGTCTTCACTCATTCGACCTTGTTTGACCCCATGAGCCAGGATGCCTTGCACCATCTTCAGACCCTTGTCTAGGTACTTCATACAAATAATATAAAGATATATAAAATGCTGATCATACTGTTACAATATTTCACATTTTGATTACAAAACTACATTCAATATACGTTTCTTGAAATATAAATTTCTGGATTGATAAATCTAACAATTGATAGATAACTACAAGACTATGAGGCCCCTGATTTGCATTTTAGTGGATTCCTGGACACATTTCATCAAATCTGCAGTACAAAACATTAGTTACCACTGACTAATCCAATTATACCCAAGTTTTGATTGAAAAGAACACCATCTCTTAATCACGCTACACCCTTTAAATATTCTCATGAATGTTGGAACATGTTTCTAGTTGTTGGTCGAGAAAGACAGGGGCAGAATTTTCACAATTTTATTCATTAGTGAAATGATCAAATAATTTCTGCCAGTGTACCAAATTCTAACATGCGTGCCCATTACCTGCATATTTTGTTCTGTAAGATAATATATTCGGTTCCACGCCACCATTAGACACATTGTGATATCAACACAATGGTAGTTCAGTAGATTTTTTTTTGTCCCAAGAATATTTAAAAAGTGTTTTGTTATATGTGTTCTCTGGGAAAGACAGGGAAAGACACTGAATTTATTGAATTGGATATAAATAATACATTACCTCTTGGTTCTGTTCTGTGAGGTAGGTCGGTACACCCGCCATAACCAGAGACATCGTGATACCGACACCCATGGTGCCTGCTCCAATCACAGCTGCTGTCTTGACCTCTTGACCTTTGGCTGTCTCATGGCTAGCTGACCCATCTGGCACACGCCACTGGGAGGGAGAAGGGAGAGAATGAGGGAAAGTTTTATGCTGAGATGAAACAGAAACTATAGCACAAAAAGTTACTTACGACCTGTCTCGCAATATTCACTTTGTGACTCTCTTGAAGTTAAAAAGTACCTCTGAGACAGTCCTTTCAAAAATCATAATTAAGTAACTTTACGTGATGAAAACAGACAAAATTATCTGAGAATCTCCTCTCCATTACTTTCCAAGTGCCTGGAATGAGTTGAACTCAATTGAATTGTGCATTGTACTGATTCAACCGGCATTGACTCCCTAATTTGTTTTATATCCTTCATTCAATAGACCTATAGGGCAGAATGTAAGACAACAATCACATAATTTCAATTCTAAAACATCTTTGACAAACAAAAAAAGTTATGATATTCTTTATTTACATACCTTGGACACTGCCCGTTCTGCAAAGAAGGCATACTGTAGTGCACTTGATTGCTCAGAAAAGCCTAGGAATTCTGAATAGTATCTCTCCCTACAAAAAAGAATAATAATAACTGAAAAAATTACAAGCTAATAACTAAAGGCTGTATATGCCCTAAGAAATTTGGATGATAAGGAATTGGTAAAAACTGGATGGGCACATATATTGAAAGCACATGAAGTGGAGAGCTTAATTTCTCAGAGTTTCCTCACATAATATAGAGTTTTCATTATATTGATGCATGTACAGAAGACAATTTAAGTGTCATTTAAGTTTCAATCCTCAGGTTCGTAATCAGAGAGTATAATTTTTACCCTCACTGTAACATACTCCAGATGCTTAAAGGGTGCTGAATATTCAGCAATTATCAACTGAAATTCCTTCTTCATGGACCTAAATAATAAAAAAAAAAAGCTACATATTGTGTGAATTGTGTATTCTTAACAAACTTTCTAAGGAAATGAATAGTACTTTTACTTACGAAATCTGATCCCTTTTGCATTTAATCAGCACAGTGTTAGAATACTATATTTTACCTCCACAATCACAAGTTTTTGTCACTGTATCACAAATTTACAAAGAATCAGTATCTATGTATTCCCAATTAATTACCAAATGATTAATTCAACACATTTTGAGGTATTTCAACATATATATCAATCATTTATCAACTCCAATTTGAGATGTATTTGAAACATTTCTTACATTTTCATACCATCTTCAAAGGAGCTGGCTTTGGTAGCGGCCTCAATGGATTTCACACAGAAGTGAGGAGAGTACATCCCTCGAGCTTTGGCTGCAACCTTCTCATAGGCGACTAGAAAGAGAATGACAAAGGTTTGCCAAACAGAATAAATACAGTGTTGGCAACCTGACAGATACTTATGAAATGCTCAACTAGCCCTATTTTTCCTTTACTATAATTGTTCATAATTCATATGTAGCAAGCATCTTTCCAAACACAATTGGGAGTCTTTGCTACAAATGTACAGACAAGGAATATATCTGTATAAACCAAATTGTTTTATGGTTATATTTTTGTGGCTTATGTAGTCTTTACCTCGCAAAAATTTCCACTGTATGTGATGAACATTCCAATGTGTACAAACACTGTCAAAAATGTGAAAATAACAACCCACTAATGTGTAGAACTGGTCCGAAATCGCGAATACATCTGTGAGCTAAAATATTGGCTTATGCAGTATTATAACGATAAGTAGAATTCAACAAAAGAAACATGGATTAGAATTTACTCTCAATAATTCCAAAATTTAGAGACCCTATCCCATGGGCTGCTGCACAAATTTGGATTTCAAATTCATTCAAATATTGCTATTTTTTCATGGTATAAGTCAAATTACAATTTCTGTGTTAAGTCAAGTCTATTGATAAGTACCTTTGAAGACCATAGGAGTATTATCATCGACCTTGACAGGCATCTGACTGACACGTCTTGGTCCGACAGGATCGTTAGCAACACTCTCAGCAAACGCTACTCCTTCCTCAATGTAATCATCCTCTAGCACCTAAATCATTGTAAAAACATGAAAATGTAAAATATTGGACAATTGTAAATGGCTTTAGGGATCAGTTGGAGATGAGAAAATGGTATGCTTTAAATAACGTATAACAAGTCATTTAACACATGTGAAATACGAACACTAACTTTTGCTCAATGATTATGCAAATTGATGTATATGTTTATTAACCCATATTTCTAAAAATCCTGGGAGTCCTTACATCAAAATGGCTTAGCTGCTGTTTGAAATATATAGCTAATGATTCCAATGCAAAAAAAAATCTTTGAAAACTATCTAGTTCCTGCGTTTTTTATTGGGTTGATGATTTTTTAATGATTTTTTTTCCTTTCGATATTAATTGTTCTTCGTTTTGCATAGCTTGACAATTCATTACAGTTCTCTGAATGTTACATCAATATCAAACAAATTACTAGCTTTCATTATGATTTTATATTAAGTCATCTACACTGTAAGTACTAAAATTTGCAATATTATTACCCCCCCCCCCTTGACATTCGAGTAAACATGTATAAGAAATGCTTTTTAATTAAACTTACAGCTGAAATGAACATCCCTACACCTTAAATGAAGGAATTGACTGAAAACTCGTGTCAGAAAAAACTTTGATGTCAGCTATCCTGCCAGAATATTGAGAGGCAAAATAATTAGGGCGTCACATGCATTGAGATCTGGCTAGCTATATTAAACGATAGGAAAATATAATTACCTTGTCAACTATACCCATCCTGTGAGCTTCCTTGGCCGATAGGTGGCGCCCTGACGACATCATATCAATAGCATCGGGAATGGAAGCAAGTCTTGGAATCTTCTGAGTTCCTGTCGCTCCTGGGACTAGACCAATATGAACCTCTGGTAGACCAAGTCTACGAAGATAAGGGATACATATACATGTAGTTAAAAGATATCATATATGAATGATAAATGTACACAATGATATAGGATGTCTTCATATCCTTAATATCAGGTATAAAAGTATGGGTATTTTCTGAGTTCCTGTAGCCTCTGTTTGAATATTAGCTTAATGAAATTATTGTACCATGAATTTTAAATTTTTAATTTTATAAGCCACATCTTGGACGCTGTGGCCTTTTAGTTTCTTCATTTGTTCTTGGCAAAGTCAGTTTATTTCCTACATGTTGATTTTTCGGTAACTGTGTTATACTTAGAAACCTCATTGGTTGGAACAGCCCAATGCTATGTTTTCCTGTATTAAGAGTCCTGTAAACCCACAAGCTTTTTTGCCAACCATATTATTTTGCAAATTTTTCCTCTAAGAAATTTTCCGGTATGCATCTAATTTGAACCCTGACACTAGATACGTTGTATCTCAACCATTCATCTCTACAGATCCATATTCATCTCAAACTTAATGATGAATGCATCACTTTTAATAGTTTTACATTGAATAATACTTACTTTCCCGCCTTATGAAGCAGTCTATAATGACACCCTAGTGCTAGCTCTACACCTCCCCCTAGTGACGTCCCATGCATGACTGCTACCACCGGCTTACTGCAGGCTTCAACTATTCGGGTAACGTCAATCAAGTGTGGGTCTGGAGGAGGAGAAATTAATTTCATGGCTATTTCAGTAATTATATCAAGATCAGATTTAACCAATAAGTGGGTTTACTTTATGCATACTGTGTACACA
>BQKZ01011635.1:0-15705 GCA_036244855.1 Temnopleurus reevesii | reverse complement strand
TGTACGAAAACCATGCAGTGATTTTGTCAGGAGTAATCAACAAAATGCACCAGATATGTCATCTTGGATCATCAAACATTCGATTCTTCCTATTTAGGCCTAAGGCTTGATGGGTTTTTGGAAGATATTACTCGCGATGATCATTTCCGGGAGAGGCTTGCTAGCATTCGTTCTGATTTGCATACGATGAGACGTTGTGATCCAGTTGTTTTTTTTTATGACGCTGATTTGACAGAAGAGGATCAGTATTTTTTTTGCATAATGGCGAATCAAATCAAATCAAATCAAACGAAAAGGGAATGAGATGAAGAGGGTTTAAATAGATGAAAAGGACGAAGATGGGGGGAAGACGATGATAAAAGGAGCAAAATAAAAAGAAAAAGAAAAAGAAAGGAAGACAGGAAAGATAGAGAGAAAGGTGGGAAGAGGAAGGGAGAAGGAAATTGTGGATATGGTGGTATAGAAAAATAAGAAAATGGGCAGGAGGGAAAGAAGAGGAAGAAGGGAAAGAAACATAAAAAAATAACGGATGATGACGACGATGGATAAGAAGAGGAGGAGAAGGAGAATTAGGAAGACGGGCAATAAAGAGTAGCTGGGAACAAAGGAAGATGAATAATACAGAAGACACTTTCACTAGGACGCTGAGAAATAGAGAAGAAATTTAAAAAAAAAACACAAAGGTAAAACGCTTTTCCTTCGAGAAATACTAAAGAATTATATGAGTATAGTATAGCTATTCAACCTGGCATAAGCACTCTAGGTTTGGTAAGCCGATCCCCCCCCCCCCCCCCAATACAGTATATCAGATTTTGTGTGCACTCGATTGCTCCAATATAAAGTATATAAATGTTTTGTTTGATATTAACAGAATCGTAGAACGAAGTTTATTATGGCTTTTTATTATCTTTATTATGATATTTAAAAAAAAAACTCTTGTTAAATTGCAACAATAGGAAAAAAAATTATATTTGAACAAGTTGAACAACCGATAAATGCTTTAAATGACTCTATTGAAAATGAAAATCGAGGGAAGCTATAAAGGACGACGCTATTATTACAATTTACGACAGACAATATCCGTTTAATGGAAGATAAATTTGATTCCTAAACTTGTCAAGACAAGATTGTAATTAATTTCTACGCTAGTAGCAAACTCCACTTTTAGTACAATAAATGTCGGGAAATTTATCATTACGGTAGTTTTTTTCTTTTCCGGAAATAATTTGAATACAGATCCGTTACCATTTAATACGCCTCCGAATTATATTTTACAAAAGATGATAACGTGATTAATGATATAGAAAAGGCTTAGTAATAGTATTTTATGTCATGTATTTAATTCCATTGTAATAATTCATATGATGACATTAAAAATAGTATCATTTATAGACTATAATGACGTTGATTATATACCCCATGAGGGTGGTTGAGTTGATAAACTAAACTAAACTAAGACTGTATCTGGGAATTCATGCTATCAATATTATTGGAAGAGTGTCGAGTTTTAAAAAAAAATGGTTCGGTTTGAACCCAAATATTTGCAGTGCTACCAACCGTTCAAGGAAGAAATAAACATTGGGTGACTTCAAGTACGGTGTTGAACGCTGGTGTTGGTGTTGCAGCAAGTCCAGCCTCAACACCAAACTTGAAGTCTGTCGGTGTTTGGAGTAGACCTCGCAAGATTCTGACGTATTTCCGGTCGTTTCTGTATCACTTCTGTAAACTGACCAATGGTGTTTGACCTCGGTTTACGGACCGTTTTGCTCTCTCAACACCAACACCAACACCGAACACCGTACTTGAAGTCACCCATTGTGTTTGAACCATAAGTGCACCATGTTCGCACTGACGAAGTATTTTTTAAACTTTTTTTTTTTACTTTTTACTTTTCTTGCTTTTTTGCTTGACTGTCAGCTTAGGTAAAATTTCAAGATTTGGCGGGCCCTGGGGTTGCTAGAATAAATCTTTGGTGCGAACATGATCCATATGCCACCCCTCTCCTTAAAAAAAAACCAAAACAATAACCAACCAACGAAACAAAACAAGATGCAGCTTCCAGCTTCCGCAGGTTCTTCGCTATTCGCCTCCATTTGTAAACCGAAAATACGAGATTGGAATGATAATCATAAACATCGGATTGATGGCGATAGATTAGATAGGCTATCGGTTCGGTTGAGGCGCGGGGGGGGGGGGGGGGGGGGGGGGGGGGGGGAAATTTCCCCCCCCCCCCAAAAAAAAAACCCCCCCCCCCCCCCCCCCCCCCCAAAAAAAAAAAAAATACATAAATAAAACAAAATAAAAAATGCATTTTACACAGGCTCTTTACTCTGTATACTTTGATTTATAAACTGAAAGTAAGATTGGAATTTAAAAAATCATGCATGCGCACTGAAGTATAGGTGATATATGGAGAATGTGTGTGTGTGGGGGGGGGAGGGGGTGGTGGGGGCTGAGCTAGTGGATAATCACCACGTAAATCGGCGGTAATTTCAGCAATCAGTACCTACACGCTACCTGATGAGTAAAATTAACAGATAAGTGCTAGTGATCATGTTACAGTGTCTCGCCTTCAATCTTAAAGTAAGCAATCAGCTTCATTGAAAATCAAAGTTTGTCCAGATGGTGCCTTCTTTATAGGGCCTGTAACATAAAACAGGTTTTGCGATCGATCGTCAACTTTAGTACATGATTTCATTTAGACTTTCAATTGATATCAATCGTACGATCGATTGGAAAGTTTTATGTCACGGGTCCTGGACTAGTTTACTGGACTAACAAGGTAGACTAGCGTAGATTAGTCGGGCACTATTGACCCGCGTTTCTCGTCAAGTGAATATCCTCGTCCAGAATGCCCAGCTAACATCGAGTTAGTCGTTGAACTATCACAGTAAATAAACATACAAAATACTATGTTAGTCCACTATTATATGGCAGGAAATTGGTCGACATAATATCTATTTGACTCACTTTGATTTCAGCAATCTAAGACAATACTATAAGAAATTTGATGAGGATAGAAAATGCGTTCTCGCTCTAAATATAAGGGTATGTATGAAACATTTTGCAAGTGATGTTTTATAACTTTTTTGCTCCCGTGTTTGCAAATTCTTCATAACACAATCAAAAAACAATTGTCGTATTTGTCGGAACTACAGAAACGGTATGCCAGTGTGAAAAATAGTAATAGTTGCCAGCCATCAGTACTATTTTTACCGCATTCACTGAAAAAAAAACCTTCAACTTTTCCTTAAAAAATAATATGGCGTTTTTAACCATGAAACTGCAGGAAAATAATTCCTAAATACAAGCAAAGCAAAATTTCATGACCTTCAATTTGCTGATTTTTCATATTGAATAAAAAAAAACAATCACAGTCAAGTGCTTTGCAAAATGTCGATTCTTAAAAGTTGAATTTGATGTGTAAAAAAAAATACAATATTACATTGTCAAATAAATCCGTTGAATTCGGCATTTCCTCTCTTGATATTACATTGCAGTGATTTGAAATAAGAGAGTTACTCAAAAAAGGTTAAAAACGCTGCCGGAAGGGAAAGATTCAATAAAAAAAACTTGCTTCGGGGGAAATTCGTGAGCGGGAATAGCGATCGCTGTAGTCTGACGACTTTTGCGGTATAGGAATTTTGATTGTACCATCCGAAATGTCAACATTCCCGATTCGTATTTTTAGCCATTCGCGTGGTCCTGCGTTCAAATTCCGAATGACATTTCTTTTTACGCATCGTTAAACCGCCGCAATTTGTTTAGGCCTTCAAAATTCAAGTTAAAAGAGAATAAATTCAATATTTAGAATAGATCGATGGTTAGGATCAAGTTTCGTTGCTTAATTTCTATGTCAGAGGAGGGCGGGGGAGGGGACCTGGTTGGGAAGGGGGGGGGGGGGGGGGCTGAGATCAGATAATCCATTTTAGGAAGATGTTATCTCATGCATGATTCAAGGACGGTTTCGACACATGAAGGATAATGTTAGGGTAAACGATAAATATACCATATCATATATTCCCAAAAATTCTCACATTCTGTTGTTTTATTTGCTTGTTGCATTTGTACACCGTCTTTTTTGGAATGATTTACCGTTTATAAACTTTCAGATTTTCATTATAAACCTTTTTAATTGTTTATCTGTCGTTTCTGATATACGACTATATTTATCTAAATATACATACATCAATCAATCAATTAATTAAACAAATATATATAACTATCATAGTGCGAAAATTGTTGATACTTTATAGATCTTCAAGAACATCCATGATATGATAACATACATTCTGCAACCACGTTAACCATCAAACGTGTTTGTGCAATTTTTAGGATACATACCACAACTTGATATCAGTGTGCTCTTGTTTTTGAAATCTTTCGTAGATATGAACTTTTCGGAAAAAGCAATATTCACACAGGCTCCATTAGAACATCTTGACAAATCTTGGGGTGGCAGATTTTCAGGTTCTAATTCATTACACCCATTAGATTAATGTATCTACTGTTGAGTCTTAAGTGAAAATATGTTTTGATTTGCTAGCCCGACAGCACTAAGTAAAGCTCAATCTTGTGTTAGCGGAGTTATTGAAAGGGCAAAGAAAAAATAGGTCAGTATTTTTTAAGGATAAAAAAGCTCGGATAAACATTCATGTCTGTACGCCTGAATGGTTCAAGGAAAATAGATGTGTTAACCCATCACTTATCTTATTATTGATAATGATGATGATGATGATAATAATAATGAATAATGATAATAATAATAATAATAATAATGTTAATAATAGTAATGATAATGATGATGATAGTAATCATTTCAGAATTGTAAAGGGCTTCAGTTTGCCCTGAGGCGCCCTAAGCGCACACAAAATAACACATATGAATATTAGTAAGATACGATCAAAATAATTATTGATAACAATTATGATTATTGAAAATGATGATTGTTGTAATCAAAATAAGTGTGATCCATTAAGGCAAACACATATCATTTTGTTTTTATCTTTATCCGTGTATTCTGGAACGCTTCCCTTTACTTTATGTTTATACAAAGCACGTACAATATCTTACAATCCTATATACTGGCAGTTAATGGTCTTTTTTAAACGTCCCTGATGGTATTTTGTTCAATCGTCTCTTACAACTCAGTGATGATATTCTATTTGTTTTGCTCCGTTTTGAGTTTCAGCCTATTCACTTCAGGGCTGTAGTCAAAATACGTAGCAATCAAACTATACAGATTTTGACGTTTGAGTTGCAAAAGCAATTAAATACAATACCTGGAAAATCATACTGCAGATAATGGTTGACAGTTATGGTTTCAAACGCTAGCGAAAGTAAAGCATAAATAGTATACACAACAGAAACAAGTGCAATTTTATGACGATGACTATAGCGACATCAGCTTATTTTGTCAACTTGCAGATGGTTGTCATACTGATCCGCTATTCATTCATCATCACTGATCCATTCTTCACTTATGGGAGAATATTCTTTTTTTTTTTTTTTTTTTTTGCTGGAAAGCATGTCAAAGCAGCTGGAAAACCTATATAATCATTTTAAGCTCATACGCTGACTTTTCTATAGCTTTACAAAGCTTTTCGCATTTTAGCAAGTTTAGCTATATCAAAGCATCTTCCAAATGTTAAATTGACAGTGCGTTTGAATTTTCCATGGCAAATTTGCGGGCCTCGCCAGTGCACAGTGTAATTTGACTCGCTGTAATTTTGAATGCTACGAGCCATCTCCTGCACTTTTGACACCGGAAATCCGAGATATGATATTTGGAAAATCCCTTACCTTCACGGGGGAGTTTTTCGAATAAATATAGAAGATTTTGGGTATTTTAGGATGATAGTGGAAAAGCAAGAACGTATTCTATAAATAATACATTTCCTTGTTTTCCGCGTCACCTAACGTTAGAAATCACGAGAGAGAAAGGGTGAAATGATAATAGTAAGTATTCGAATATTGCAATCACATATTTTCACATAGATATGATAACAGACGACTCTGAGATAAACCGAAACGAAAAAAAAAAACACGTTGAATTGCTTTTCAATTCATCGTAAAAGAAAAATCATCCGCCTTTGATTAATGGAGATTTTCATAACTATTGAAATAAGATTGTCACATTTCTGAATTGAAATGAAAAATAGTAGATTTAACTTAAAAGCAATGCAAAAATAGGAAGTAAAATATATAATGCTTTATATTTCATTTACGAACAAAAAAAATCCACTCTTATTTTAGAAAAATTCCCATCAAATATGAAGCTACAATTTTATATCATTTTACAATAAGATGAAAAATATTAATTTTACTTGAAAAGCAATGCAATGCAAAAAAAACGAAGGGGAAATACGTTCTTTCCATTTCAAACAAAAATCTTCCATTATTTAAGGGAAATTCTAATCAAAGGTAAAGCTAAATTCTCTCATCTTTTGCACTGAAAAAAAATAGTTTTACTTTAAAATCAATGCAATTGTCAAGAGTTTACATAGTTTGAGGCGTATTCTGAAGGGCGAAGTTGTTAATGGATTGATACATTCCCTAATATTACCGTAATTTTAATTTAGACGCAATAGAATTCCAAAAAGGGGAAAATGGTTGCTTCCAGTGAATTTTTAAATAAAGTCATAATCTGCCCTTGTTTGAGGAAAATGTCTATCAAATAGAAAACTAAAAATTTTCACATTTTAAACTGAAAGAAATAAATGGGTTTTACTTCCAAACCAATGCAATGCAAAAAATGGAAAAAAAACCGACTTGATTTTCAGTTAATTTACAAAATCGTCTGAGCTTGTTCAAGGGAAATATCTCATCAAACACAAATTTCAAATGTCCGCGTTTTTACACTGGAATGAAAAGAAATATTAATTTCCCTTTAGAATCAATTCAATACAAATGTAAAAAAAGAAAACAATGGTCGATCTCCAATTAATCTACCAACAAAACATTACCTGTCTTTGTTTAAAGGAGATTTTCAGCAAATATGGAGCTAAATATGTTCACGCAATCACAATGAAATTAATCATTACTTTTACTTTAAAAGCATGCACTCTCCACCCTTGTCAAGAGTCTATATAGTTTAAGGCGTATCTGAAGGGCGCTTTTGTTAATGGATTGATACATTCCCTAATTCCCGAAGATATCAAGTTTTGTTTGACACGAGCAAACCAAATGTAGCGTTTCACAATCCCTGATTTGCGTCAGCGAAAGCAGAACCGCCAACCGTTCCCGAATAAGTACGAGACAAAATTAGAATGTGAATGATACAACAGCTGAACGAACGTGATACAAAAATGGCGGCAATATCCACTCTCTCAGCTATTCACTTTTTGAATGAAAGCCTGGAAGTCAGATAAAAATACACCTCATGTTTATTTCAGATCGTTGGGCATCTCTGCAAAAGAAATTCGTCTTTGTCTGTACTTTTTGCCTTGTCCAGCAGGGGTTAAGCTCGTAATTGAAATGAGAATATTGGGGACGAAACGGAAATTTATACTTTGATAGATGGTGGAGGCGAAACGACGGAGAGTGGAAGAAAATGGAAGGTATTGGGAGAGAGAAGCGTGAAAGAGGGGAGAAAGAGGAGATAGATAGATATTAGAAACAGAGAGAGAGAGAGAGAGATAGGGTAAGAGAACATGGCAACATTATGACGTACTCTCAGCCATTGACTGTATTATGGAATCCTTGAATTTATATGAAAATACACCTCATGCATATTTCGATTCGGTTGGCAGTGCTAAAAAGAAATTCGTCTTTATCTGTACTTTTTTTTTCAGTTGGGGATAAGCTCGCAATTGAAATGAGAATATTGGGGACGAAGCGGAAAATTTATACTTTCATTTTGATAGATGGTATAGGCGAGGCGGGGGAAAAGAAAGAGAGAGAAGGGGAGAGAGAAAGATGGAGAGAGTGACACACATACGCACACACACACACAAACACACACACACGCACACACACAGATGGAGGGGGGTTTAGGGATTGACGAGAACGAAGACGAGATTGGGGAGAACTAAGGGTGGTACAGTTAAATATATGAACATATGTAGCATAGTTGATGCATATGGAATAATTGAAAATGGAATAAAATCCTAATTGATTTAAAACTTTTAGTGATTGCATGATTTTTTTTTCAGGTAGCTAACAAATTAATCACTAAGCGTTTGAAGAAAATAAATGCAATATGAGCATTATCATTCTTCACTGGTTTAAGAACTATTTGTTTTTGCAGTTACATATTATTTGTTTCATTCTAGTTGCTTTTTTTTTTTTTTACATTTCATTCATATTTAAGCACACTTTTTGTGTGTAAACGAGTTGAAATATTTTTCGAGTAATACTGCATTAAAATCAACAATGTCAGAGGGGAGATAGGAGAAGCATTGTAAAATGCATACATTTGTCTACGCCTACCCTCCCCCCCCCCCCCCCCCCCCCCCCCCCCCCCACCCCCAAACAAGGGTGGGGGGATAGGGATTGGAAGGAGGCGAAAGCTGAACGTTTAAAAAGGAAGGCGCAGATTCAGCCAGGGACTAACATTTGGTTTAGAAAAAAAAATCACTCAAGAAAAATAAACACATTCTGCACACGTCCAAAGTTTATTTGTGGTCACTCGAAAGAGAATGGGCTGGACAGATTCAACAAACATTGTAGCGGAACGGAAAAGGGGAACCGCATATAAAATATGAAAAATTTGATCCATTTTCACACATTTAACATCCTTTGAGAAATGGGTTTGATATTTGGTCTTTATTTATTATGAATCCCATCGCTGGTTTATGAGCATGGGTGACGTCATGCCCAAATGTTGAGCGATATATGACATTTAATACATGGCCAATCCATATTCCATCATTTTGATCATTTTAACCCGTTGATAACTGCTTTCAGAACTCCAATATGTTTCAGCCAAAAGCCCTGGTCATAGGGCTCCGGAAGTAACACGATTCAGCACGACTTTTTGCTCTGAGGCAGTTAAATGTGAATTAACAAAGAGTCGTGTTGAATCGTATTGCTTCCGGGCCTCTTTGTGACTGGGGCCAAGGCGGTCAGTCGGTTTCAAGTTGACAAAGGACTTACGCTCCGATCTTTCTTTTTCAGCCTTCTCAACATACCCAAAGATGCTAAAAACCTGGGTGAACAACATTTACAAGCCCAATTTTTGTCATAACATAACTGAAGATGTAAAATCTGTAAAAGATGTAAAATATATTCTACTCTCATTCAAGAGACTTTTAAAAACTTACCTGTTCACATTTTGGGTTACTCTTAATCTTCTCTTAATGTTCCTTGAGCACTCCATAAAATAAATTTGGCGCTATAAGAATAGCATTATCACTATTGTTCATTATTATCATTTTCATAATGTTGTATTCAGAGAATCGAGGGGCGTTCACGAAGTTGTCTCAGCGACAAATTTGTCAGAGCCGACATATCCAATGAATTTATGAATTTTGAGCACTGTTTCTTATTATTCCTAAGGTTCGGGAACGAGTATTTGTCGTTGCAACAAACTTCACGAAACGCCCAGTCTGTTTGAGAAATAGAGGCGAGGGGGGGGGGGGGCATTAGGCCCTCTTTGAATAGTCATATTATATCTCTCTGCATTGGTTGAATTGTTGGAGAAAATGTTGATTATTGTAGTATACCGATTCATCGTTTTTTACAAGCTGCATTTGTCTACATAGTGTTCTTGTTTTTAAAACATTTAGCTTCTGCGTCGACTATAAATATGGCAGTACTCGCAACTCACAAACTGATAATTCTTAAATAGGTAACGCGTTTTGGGTTAATCATGATCATAGGCCATAAAAATGAACGACAGTTTGAGTGTTCTTCTAGGTATTGAAACCCCCAACCAAACATATGAAACCACAAATTAACAAACATCACGTTTTTCATGCGAAACGAAACGATGTGTTTGATCCACGGCGTAATTATCAGATCATGACGAGCTAAAATCGTGACAAATGTAATTACAATTTTTCATCTCAATATATTTTTTTTTCGTGGGTAATAAATGTATTTTTGATGCATAAACCTAGTTTCTTCGGATCGCATGTCACGTAGCAAAAATCTGTCTTGGTCTAATAGTAATCTAGCATATTTGTTATAATGTGCATGTCTCATTATTTCTGTAAATGCATTTCACATCGATTTGGTTGAAATGAGATAATATGTTTCCGTTTATTTGTAGTGGGATCACGTTTAATGACCAGCGATTCATATTGAATAATGCACTAAATCATGTCATCCTAATTGCATTTATTATGTGTTACGTGACAATAGCAGTCTATTAGTAATTGGAGAACATTGGTTTTGCGGTGATGTGGGTCAATCAGTAAATATTGAAAAAAAAATGATTTAAATGAACGTGGTCACATTTCATATTTCTTGATGACAACTAGTCACAATCAAAATTAATCAAAAAGCTGTCAAATCGAAACTTGTTCGTTGAAATGCAATAGTTCAAAGTAGCGATAACAATTGGACAAAACGTTAATGTTTTTTTTTTAATATAATATACCGGGTATCCCAAATGGGATTTATTAGCCTAGAACTGTAGCAAAAGAATGCCTATGCAGAAAAGAGAGTAGACAATAAATACGCATACTAGTCATATTTCTATATCAATATCTAATATCAAAAGACAGGGATAGGGGTGGATGTCTATTTTTTGCCAAACAAAGTTTTGATTTCACCAGCCAAAGAAACCTTTGATTGATTAATTGGCTTATTTTTTCGTATAAAAACCTTATTTTATTCAACACTACAATAATGGATAAGCTTAATAGGCAAAATATATTAAAACCTTGGGAAGTGTATATACTCTATAAAAGAATATGTGTTTTTGTCATTTGGCCATGAAAGCGACTGATATGACAAAGTTTCCATCATTGATATTATAGCAACATTACACTTGTAACACGCATCCAAATAATAATTTGTTCTCTTTTTCCTTTTATATCCTGAAAAATAACTCGTCTGACTTTAAAGGCGGGGCGACATGACGTTCAGAGGGCGAGGCCTGGCCGCTGCCATTTTGATTTCGAAGATTGGCGAACAGAAAAATTGCGACATTTTTAACCTGGAATAGCCAGCGAGCAAGTTATATTTTGCTAGCTAGCAGCTCGGCAATCACATGCTTATGTGTTTCGCACATTTTTTGAAAAATTGAAGCTAAAAATGGGAGGAATCAAAGTTACACGCGACGACAACACGGATCGGATGTTCGTACGAAGTGTTCCGAGTGTCTGTGCTTGGCAAGGTGTGTAAGCAAGGGAAGTTTCAAATAGCGTTGTTGCCAATACGCAACACGTCGTCCGTTCGCGCTCGTAACCGGAAGTCGTGTCGATCATGACGGGCTGACTTAAAAAAAAAAAGTGTAATTTTATTTTTTCATGTATGTTTACTTCCGCATACCATATTGCATCAGGCTGATTTTTTTACACACAGGTAATATATTTTTTACACAGCTAATAAGGTAGATGATAAACATTACCTGTTAACGTTATCGTACGACTCTCCAATTATGTTACTTTCAAGAAGGCTGAAATAACATTTTTGTTTTGTTTATAAACTGTTCATCACAATAATGAAAGATGCAATTTACATGTATATAGCGCACGTATCCACTCTGCTGAGTGCTCATGGCGTTTTGCATTATCATTGCCCTGGCTTTAGCCCGGCGTACACCAGCGCGCATTGGCATTTGAAGGAAAAAAAATATTCTTGCAAGGTACCCATTCACCTAACCTGGATTGAGTCCAGCACAATGTGGATGAATTTCTTGCTGAAGGAAATTAACGCCATGGGTGGCACTCGAACCACATGAACCCCTGCATTAAAGGCAGGATTCCAAACCACTACGCCGCGACGTTTGCATGAGGAAACATGGTTTATCTTGATCTTCGACACACTCTTAGAAAAAAAATATGCAAATTAGAGCAGCTTGTCCTATAGTTAGAACCCCCAAGAAACAATAACTCCTAAAACAAGGTAATTATTACGTACTTAATGCATTCAGATGCTTTTTTCAAGAATCTAAGTTGTTGTTGAAGTTGTTTGGATGTGTTTTTTTTTAACCCTAGTGCAACTATAAATATTACAAATACGCTACAAGAAGGATCATAGTTTTGTGATTAAAATATATATCAATGTTTTATCCTCCATAACAATTTTCTTAAAGTAATAAAACATATTCACTGGTTTTATGCCATTGACCACTATTAGAAAAATACCCTCTGACAAATACGTGAAATCTACGTGCTTTATGCAGCTCTGCTTCTGCTAGAAATGCGTTGTCAAACATGCACTTTCAAGTGTCCCCAGCGTGTGATTTAGAAATGGAGTTGACAAAAGAAGAAAAGTCAATATTGCAACACCGTTTCAGTTTGTAAGAAGTAAACGCCCCGCTGGATTTTTCTCTTCGATCTTGAGCGAGTAATTCTAGCTGAGAGTGATTTTTTATTTTGTACTATTCTACCCCTGGGAGTATTGAATGTTTGTTGTATCTACGTTGCATACGGTGGGTGAGGAAGGAATGGAAGAGTTGCATATAAAAGATACATTTTCTTTATCCATTCAATGATGGCCAGTATGAAAACGAGCTGATGCATAAATGATTGCTTTAAGTGAGAAGTCAGGAAATTACTTGATAAGTCTTGCGTGCATCCTGGCATATTTTAGTTCGAATATCAGGAGTAACGGTTAATCCGACGAATCACCAGCAGGATTTCTGCCTCGCGGTGTCGGCGTTCAAGTATGACAGCGTTTCCGAGTTTGTGTGTGAGGCAGTTTCTTGGCAAAAAATAATCGTCCGGGATTTTCTTTGTTTTGGCGACAAATATGATATTTCTGGGTCAATTTCAACCAGACAAACTATGAATATACATGCACTCGAATTTGTTATTTAAAATCATATACGAGAGGTTTCATATGCTCGTAAATTAATCAAAATATCTAAACCGTCAGCTCTTTTATTTCGTCAGCGTTTTTACGAACCGGTCTGTAACTACTAGGGCGCTGCTTGAACACGTAGAAACCCCGACATAGCGTCACGTACAATGACATACCACTTAAATTCATGTAGCATTCAATAGCATTCATTTCACTTGCTCAATTAAATTGCTACGACTGGTTCGTGCAACTATACCCCTCGCTAGTAGGCTGGTTCGTAAAATCGGTGACGATTTAAAAAAAAGAATTAATCTCTACTTTAGGAGCAATCGCAGAATCCTGCGGTGTAATGCCCCGGTCACNGCCCCGGTCACATAGGACCCCGGAAGCAACACGATTTACCCCGACTCTTTGTTAATTCACAGTTAACTGCCTCAGAACAACGAGTCGGGGTGAATCGTGTTGCTTCCGGGGTCCTATGTGACCGGGGCCTAAGATTGAGCCCTACTTCATGCACATTACGAATGAAATATAATTATGTCACAATGTTACAAGGGAAACCTTATTAGATTCGTGATTAGCTGGACAATTTATTCCACTCCTGGGCAATTCTTTGGGGTCTTTTAACAGGGAAAATTGTTAAAACACACCATATTACACGTAACACATAAAATTATTGCTAGAAGAAATTGTGTGATCGGATAAGAAATATAAGTAATGTGCATTAATTCTCTACATTAAAACTAATTGTACCAATATTCAACTGGTCGCCTTAACCATTGAAATGACTAACATATTGTCATATGACACGAATAGAAATCTGAATTTGAAATGAATAGACATGTTGTTTACTCGCTCCAATTCTATAACATGCAGTCGTTCGCCTGTCTTCGTTCTTGCTTGTGCTTCTCTATAAAAATCGATTATTTTTCATGATCAAGATTGCGAACGATTAGGCTCCAACTGCTAAAGGTCGACTCACACCTTTGCGTTTTTAGCCTGCGCCGGCCTAGCGTTTTTGGAAATGAAAAACGCTCCCCGTGCGTAAAGTATACGCAGATCAGACGGTGCACTAACGTTAGGTTTGCGTTTGACGAGCATACGGCAATCGTCAGTCCACCGCATGGCCTGCGGCTTTGTGTGCCAAGAGAGCGTTTTAACTTTCAAAAACGCTTTGCCGACGCAGGCTAAAAACGCAAACGTGTGGCGCAGGCTTTAAGGCCGACTCACACCTTTGCATTTTTTAGCCTGCGTCGGCCCAGCGTTTTGGGGAATTAAAAACACTCCCCATGCGCACAGTATACACTGATCAGACGTTAGACTGACATTGGGCTTGCGCTCAACGAACGTACCCTTAGCGTCAGTCCGTCGTATGTCCTGCGGTTTTTTGCGTCAAGGGAGCTTTTTTAATTTTCTAAAAACGCAGGGCCGACGCAGGCTAAAACGCAAAGGTGTGAGTCGGCCTTTAGAAACGAGGGTATAACCTCGTTCTGTAGCTAAGGCATCTTGGATAGATCGTAAGAAAGCATCTACTTTGGTTACGAATTGAAAGGCTAAATTGGCACGTCTTGTAAAGCCGCTCACCGCAACAAATCGATCACGAGCCGAAATGCTTGATAATGTTCTGTGTCGATTTTTTGCTTTGGTTTGGTTTGTTACATCGTCTAAAAGCTGGAGGCAATGTTGATTGGATGCACTATGAACAGAAGGGAGAAAGATATTGGACAAAGAAAATATCTTTCATTCAAGCAGCCACAATAGGTAGAACTACGCACAAAATAAACCCTTCCCTCTCATTATGTGGAAAATGTCAAACTAGTGTTGCACCTGCACACTGAATAAACAGGGAAGCTACTTGCGTTGCGTGTAAAGATATTGTGAAGGCCCTGAATGAGAGATGTTTAATTTGTGTAGTTACTTTGTAATTCTCCTCCCGTAGTGTGGTGTACAGATGGGAGAGCCCTTGAACAAATTTCCATAATCATGATAATCAGAGATGTTTTTTTTGCATGTTGTGCGTCTGGTTGCATGTGATTGTATGAGTGAAAGTAATGTATGTCCTTGTCTTTGATTTGAATATGTGCGCATGCAGGTGTATATGTGTGGGTATGTGTGTAGGTGTGTGTGTATGTGTGTGTATGTATATGTGTGCTGTGTGAATGTTAATGTATGTTCATGTTCGAGTTAAGTATTACAATTAGGCAGGAAACACGGGTTGATAAATTCCTATGAGCATGATGAGAATACATCTCAGATCTTGGATACCAAAATCTCACTCTTCACTTGTTGCATGCGAAATAAAATTCGACAATGTAATAGCAGGAGTACTGATGAGTCATGAGATAATCAATCCATTGCACCTGTCACTTTCCCAATTCACCAATCATATCTGGCTGACAGTACCATTATTTTTTTTTACTGAAATGATGTAATGTCATGGACTGAGTGAGATTCAAACCCAGGACCTTGTAACTGAGAAAAATTAAGACCACTAGCCCATGACATATATTATCATTATCATGATTATTATTATTATTATTATTATTTATTCGGAAAATTAAAAACAGAACAATTACAGTATAGGTAAGGTCCTGTATAGGTAAAGGATACAAGGATAAAAGAACTAGGTAAATGAATAATTAAATAAGACCAGCAGTTGGTTTCGGAGGGCTGCCGGGGCATGGAAAAGGAGAACTTAATCTCCATAACCCGCAGGTTTTCCATCCCAACCCTCTCAAAGCAAGTGCTGGTGAAGACACGTGAATACAGAGATTAATATAGAATACATTA
>BQKZ01011631.1:0-15343 GCA_036244855.1 Temnopleurus reevesii | reverse complement strand
TCGTAAGTTATATCCACAGAAAATGACTAAATTTATGCACGCACCTTCTATCCAAGCTACTCTCCCAGATACTATTCGATCAACTTGGATGAGTTGTATAATGATTCTAGTCTTTATCTATATTATTATTATTACTATTATTACTACTATTATTATTATTATTATCATTATTGGCATGTTTATTTTGTTATTTTGATTATTATTACTATCACTATCATTAATGCTCTTAATTGTGATTGTAGAGGAATTTCCGTGGTGAAAATGCCACGTTAGCGGGAAATTTACCTTACGGGGGAAAATATTACTTCCCCTTAGCGTTTTCAGCATCTGAATCACAGGAACAGAGTGTGTAAGGGTGTCATCGAGTTTCTGGTATCTAGTCATATTTCCATTTTTTTCTCCTTCAACTTCCCAGTGGTTTGGTAATCTGGTAACACCTATCTGGTGGGATGATCTTTGGCTGAATGAAGGATTCGCTAGCTACGTCGAGTATCTTGGTGTCGACTACACAGAACCAGACTGGGGCATGGTAAGTGTGAACTCAACCCTTCGTCCCCACTGTTACAGACATTCAAATACCTGATATATAGTAAGATGTTTTCTAAAATTTCGCTAATGCATATCAACCTCACATACTTCTGTTCATAGTTTGGTTTTAAAATAATTATTCGTTTTACATTGGTGATTAGGTAATTTGTTTCAGTGATAAAAATATGCAAACAAAACTGTAAATACTTGTTAAAATACTGTAGAGGATAAGGCATATCTCTTGAAAAAAAACACCGAAATGTTTACCAGTCAACTCGTCATTATTAATACAAGAATTATAAATATATATATATATTAAATCATTACTGATTTGATTTTAATCGGAAGTAATAGTATGGAAGACAGTGCCCAAATCAAATTAATAACATATGTTTGTGCTTTCATTTCCAATTTCTGCCGCAGAGGGAACAATTTGTTGTAGTTGATCTGCAGTCTGTGTTCGAGCCTGATTCTCTAGGTACGTCACATCCGGTTAAAGTGCCTGTCAATTCCCCGGATGAAATCAGCGAAATATTCGATTCCATCTCATATTCCAAGGTATGTAACAATACTACTATCATCATACTACGATCATCCTCAGAGGTGATGTAACTACTCTGGAAAATATATGATTTCAGATTATTTTTCTTCTGTGTTTATGAAGTAGTGGGTATAAGTTGATATTCAGGCAAAATTTGTTCTTATCATTTCAGACAATTTCATCATCACCCAGTTACACCTCTGCATCTTTTCAATGAAAAAGAAATCTATGCTTGTATCAGATATGATAATATATTGCTGCTCTCAACAAACACTTTTTTCTTTTATATCCATGTAAGTTTTTGTTAAATTGTAATTGTTATGATTTGAGTGAAAATGAAAAATATCTGAATCTGAAAAATCTGAAAAACCCATTACCATATTGGGTGTAATTTTTTTTAATTGCATATTTTTCAATTTTGTGAAATGTAATCTATAAGTTCTCTTGGGTCAGGACGTATCTTTCAAGATTTCACGATTCATAAATTAATTTACATCGATTCAGGTTGATACGATCTTTAATTTCCACTCTTCATCCACATATGCACATGAACAAATATATTGGACTACAACATGAATAATTGAGTATATATGTTTTTTTTTTGTCTTTGTTGAATTTCAATTTTAGGGTGCTTCAATTATCCGTATGTTGAATAACTTCCTCGGAGAAGAAGTATTCGTTGATGGTCTAAGCTACTACCTGAAAGTCCACTCTGAGAGCAATGCTGAATCGGACGATCTTTGGTTTGCTCTCACACAGGTATGATATTCTCGTTCATTAATTTCATTCAAACAAGACGCCACTCATTTTATTCATTTGGTATAAAATATTGAGAAAAGAGGATTCCCTTAATGCTGTCTAGTTTAGTCATGTTTGTCCCGATTTACGTTATTCACTTCAACTATCAACAAACAGAATCACGATAGTCAGAATACAAAATTCATGGGACAAACATTGTACCTTGTTCGACCTAGCAACACACATTTTAGGCAATGTTCAATTCGACTATTGAAATGCGATAGTTTGAAACCAGATGAATGAATATTTTGTTGAACAATCTACAAACATGTGTACATAAAAATTGATTACTGTATGAATACCGTATCCCATGTCAATATAATTTTGTATAACTCGATCAAAGCTGCATCGTGTAGTTTAACACATGTGGTGTAAAGAAAAAAAGTTTCATCCTTTTTTGTTGTTGTTTTGATGTTTTGATATGACCTTTGAATGTTTCATGCTATTATTTCCTTCCGAAACCGGATTGCAGAAGATTGGTGTAGTGTGCGGCGGGCTTTACATACCAAATAAAAAATACATTTATTGTATAAAATCTATAATTTTGTGTTTGTTTACAATATGCATGGGTTCATAATGATTCCTTGCTTAGAAAATGATTATGTATTTTGTTGTCAATATCTATTTTATTTAACATATAATTGTTTCATAATTGTATTCAAACCATTCATATTTTTTTATTTTGTATAATTTGTTTGACATAACACAATGTATATGAAAAAAATGTAATCAGAACAAAATGTTGGCTGTATATGTCGATGAAGTTCAAATGAATAAATTCCATACCTGTATGTACCATTTCAATTGCGAAATAAACATGTTCTTAATCAATAATTTTTTTATGATGATATGTACTCAGTGCCCTACTACGCCTCCTGTATGACAAGATGACGATAGAGTGTTTCTCAGGCTTATAACGCATCACTTGCCCACCAAGATGAGAGTAATAGTAATGACTCCTGGATTGTGTTTCATAAAGCTGTGAGTAGATCTTCGCACGACTCTACGACAAACTGATTAACCCTCTCTCACATATTGCACCAAAGAAATGGTCACCAGTCGTTCGTAGAGTCGTGAGTAAATCATAGATGAACAGCTTTCTGACTGACCCATGGCATGGTCGGACTGGAACACCGTACTATACTTGTTTGACTTTCTACTCCACCACACAGGCAGATGCAGGTAAGGGGGATAACGATGTAAAGGCTATCATGGACACCTGGACACTTCAGATGGGATACCCAGTAGTAGACCTTCGTAGACATGGTGCCAATCAACTCAATGCATCACAGGAACATTTCCTCGTCAACCCTGAAGCTGGAGTCGATGATAAATATGGTGATGTGGGGTAAGACAATGTCCAGGGCATGCGCGATGCAGTGTTTCACCAGATCGTTCACCAGAACGACTTGAAGAAAAATTAAAGTGCAATATTGAGTGTTACACGATTTTAGATTATACAGCACTGATCAAAAATTGATATCAGTCGTTCGTAACTTGGTGAAACACCGCCCAGGAAAGATTAGAAATGTATATACTTGAATACTGATATTGACATACATGTAGCTAAAAATAGCTATTGAAGAGCGAGAATATCTCCCGATTGGAAATTTAGCTGTAAAGTGACAAATTAAATTTGCACGAGCCAGTGATGAGATGTGCTTCATAAAGCTGTTACACGAGTGACATACGCATAACTGGTGATTCCTACTCACGTGCTAACCCAGACACATAGCTATTATCATTGAGTGTTGAAAGGGATCACCATTCATGCATAGAGTCGTGCGTAGCTTTATGGAACACTGTAATTTAGCATGGTTATACTTATACAAATGTCTTGACTATATTTGGTTTGTATCTTATTTTGAAATGCAAATAAAACTCATCGTCCCTCAATTAATTAAAACTTATCAGTCAAATGCTTTTTAATTTGTTTTTTGATATCGCAAAATGATTATTTCCCTCAACAACGTTTTCAGTTATTCATGATTAATGAATAATCGATTCCTCCTATTACTAATCACATTCTGATTGCAACTGGATGACCTTTGACATTTGACCTTTTTGCCGACTTGCAGATACTTGTGGTATATCTGGCTGACCTTTACACAGCAGACTAACCCTGATTTCAACGATCCTATGGCCATGTGGATCGAGAAACAACCATGGGGTAAGAATTTCACTTGATTAAAAAATAATATTTTTTTAAGTACTTGTCCCGGATTTGGAATCTGTAAATGTTCCCTGAAATTCCTTGATCCATGGTTACAAACCTAAAATCTCCTTCTTTGACCTTTTCGCAAGGATAAGGGGTACCAAACTCAATAGCTGTAAGTAAATATTCAGTATGTAAAAATACCAACCTGATTTTTTTTATGTTGCTTGCCAAGCGATCGATAGCCAAAAGGGATAATTATTGTCCAAACTTGCACCCCACAGAATCTTAGTAAGAAGCCTGGTTACAAGGTTCCCTGCATGAGTATTATATTCAATTATTGAATAACACCTCGAACGTTATCATTATCATTATTCATAGCATTGGTTTTGTCCATTTATAAGATTAGTCTCTCTTTGACCAATTTAAATTCATTCAACGAAATAGATCACGGAAAATAAATTGATATGAATTAATAATAATATACATAACTCAATGTTAAAAGAGCATCGACAGGTTTCCTCTGCATAGTAATCAAATTGTTTTTCTTTCAATAGCGTTGGTTGATCTGTCACCCTCGATGGGACCCAATGATTGGTACCTAGCCAACATCAAGCAATTTGGTTTTTATCGTGTCAACTATGACGATGAAAACTGGGCTCGTCTTAGCCAACAGTTGATAAATGGCTACACGGTAAGATTGAAACGTTACTTTAAGAATTTATCAATGCTGAACCGATTTATGCCAAAAAAGAACGCATAAAATTATTTACGTATGCAAGTATTTTAAAGTTGTTTAAAGAAAGTTATGAATTCGGGCGATTTGGATTAATATACATTTTGAGAATAAATATAAATTTATGCGGCGGAGTAGTGGAACTTGTGCTATCTATTTCCCAATTGAATGTGTATTTTGGTACAATAGAACAACGGGAATTAGTCATAATAATATGCAATGGAGTGCTTGCAACTGATCTTCCCATTTTGTAGGAAAGTGATTGGCGAAAGGTAATTCCATGCTTCCCATTTTTGTATGTATTTTGAATTATCGACTATTAAAAGCGAGATCACATTTCACACATTAATCTTTCGAGGCTATATGATCTTTAATCTTATATGTTTACTTATTTTCTCTTTTTGGAAATGTTTTCCATAAAATTATGAAATATTTTCTTTCTAGAGTAGAGCATTTTCTGTGTCCTGAACGACAATTTACTTTCTCATCTATTGTAGACAAAAAGAATTAATTGCTCCTATACTTTACGCTTTTGACCTACCCTATTGTGTTATGTGAAGGTATGAAATATCTGAAATCATATGATATTATTGTAACGAGGATGCCCATCCCTAGATTTTGATTTATTTGGCAAGATATTATTGAACATTTATACAATATACATTCATATTGAATTGCTACATTTGGTAATTAAAAGGGGGTCACATAAGAAGAGAAGTGCAACTTCGTTATTTGTACCATTGCATCCTTGATTGGGTACAATGTTGCACCATTTTTAAAATTACGTTTGTTGTATATCGAACGTTTCCGTTAATCATTTTTTATTAGTGTGCATCGATTCACATATCTATAGATCTTGTTAATATATCCATTGACTCTTATTTTGTTACGTTTTATACAGGTTATTCCAAACGAGAACCGTGCACATCTGATCAACGATGCGTTCAGCTTGGCCCGAGTGGGACGTCTTGATTACCCAATTGCTCTGAACTTAACCCTTTACATGGACCAAGAACCCGAGTACCTACCATGGGAAGCAGCTCTTGGCGTTATTTCCTACATCACAGATATGTTCAGCAGATTTTCAGGTTATGGACCACTGGAGGTGAGAATGATAAATAATGAATTGTTTTGTTGCAATTTATGCGTTTTAGGGAGCACAATATTTTTTCGACGTATGCCAGCGTATCCCATGGGTCATACACCCGCCATACTCACAAGACGAAATACTTTGATATAATTTTGGGGATTTCCTCAATCAATACATTAAGTATGGGTAAAGTGTTTTGGATACATTTATAACTTTTCTCTATGAACGTTTAAATTATAAGCTGTCGTTTTGTCATAATTTGTTTACATCGGCGACATACTGACCATTCATCGGAGCACCTTACTTATAATTTATCAAATCATTCTCGAAAAATGATTCATGTATTATAAAAGGTTAGAACGATTGATCAAATTATCATAATGAGTGCTGAGCGTATTTCCGGCATTCAATTTTTTGTATGTGGTCGCATTTCGATGTGCGCGACGCACATGGCGAAAACGCTGGCGAGCGTCGTTATATATCGTCAAAATATTTGCATGTATATCATTATTGATTGGGCAATAGAAATGCAATAGATACTGTTTATTTGAGTCATATCATGTACTAATTTTGGATTCAACATGCAGATTATAGAATTATAACTTAAGCACTGATTAGAGGCAGAACAGCTATAGCTCAGTGATACAAGTGGCTTTGTGGTAAAATGAAATAGAATAAATGAAATGACATGAAAAATTACAGGTGATGATAAAAAGTGCATGATATCTGATTTTGATTTGACAGAGATACATGAGGCAGCAGATCGATGCATTGTATATGGACCTTGGTTGGATGGATGACCCTATCAATGATCCGCACCTTACACAGTAAGTACCTTAATCAGCACTTTCGAGAAAAAAAAATGATAGTAAGTAAGGATGGTGGTGTCGTGGTTCTTAAGGCTGACTCTCACCTTTGCGTTTTTAGCCTGCGTCGTCCTAGCGTTTTTTTCAAATTAAAATCTCTCCCTTGACGCACAAAGACGCAGGAGGTCTGTGGACTTACGTTCGGCCTTCGCTCGTTGAATGCAAACCCAACGTCAGTCCACTGTCTGATCCGCGTACGCTGTGCGTCTAGGGAGCGTTTTTAATACCCCAAAACGCTGGGCCGACGCAGGCTGAAAACGCAAAGGTGTGATTCGGCCTTTACTGTCGACTTTGAACCAGAATGTCGGCAGTTTGAATCGCATCAATAATGTTCATGTCCTTCTGACAGTTATCCACAATACGGTATGCTGCACTCAACCCAGGTGTTCAAATGGGTACCTGGTAGGATAATACAATTTTCGTTGCAAATGTATAGGCTTGGCAGTGTGGAAGCTCCTAATTAAAGCTAGTGTTGCGGACTTTTCGTGCCATTGTTAATGTATAGAGTGCATTGGCCCTGATTTACAAAATGCTAGTTTTATTATTGTTATAACACATCTTATTAAAGATATAGATCTGTAATTCTAAGGATGAAGAATTTGATATGAAATGAGCCGAGTATCCACAAATGTGTGTATATGAATAAAAATTAATATGTAAGAAATTTAAAGATGATTCTCTTACGTATTTTGTCATATTCTAGTCTGAATGTCATTAAAAGGATTATGACTATTTAAACCGAATATGATTAGAGCTACAATTTATTTGAAGAAAAAGTTTTGAAGTATTTTTGATATAGATAACGAAGTACGGGTCTAAGAAATAAAACATAATAATGATTCTATTAAACAATTTCAAGAGTTTCTAATGTTTGTGTTTTTATTACTTTCTGCATTTTTTGAATAGATATAACCGAATCAATGCGATTGGAACGTCATGCAGATATCGAAACCAGGATTGTCTTGATCAAGCGTACAACCTGTTCCAAGAATATATGGAGCGGGATGCTAACAATACCGATATGAGTCCTGATTATGAGTACAACCCGTAAGTAGTCATTTTTTACAAAGAAATTTAGTAAACTTTCAGGTTCGAATGCGCTTCGAATCTCATGAAAAGGCGCTTTATGAATGCAAATTATTATTGTTATTATCATTATTATCATTATTATTGTTATTATTATTATTATTATTATTATTATTATTATTATTATTATTATTATTATTATTATTATTGTGAAAAGTTATTATTGTTATTATTATTATTATTATTATTAAATGAAATAATCTTCCATGTATGTTTTCCGCACGAGATTTAAGAAGCTTACCTAACTTTTTGTGTCTGTGTGTTTGTCAGATAGATTAAATCATGCCAATAATTCTGCCGAAGTATGAGCAATTTAGGAAGGCAATTATTATATGTAAAATTAAGTAAATGGTAATAGAATCAATTAAAAAATTGATTTGTCTAATGTTCATTTGTTTTGTATGCAGAGGGCGCAAAGTCCATGGATGGGTTTGCCAAAATAATAGAAAGCTAAAAGCATGAAAGTCATTGCCACACTGGTTCTGCATTTTGTATATGTAAAGTAAGCAAACAGGAAGGAATTTGACAATGTTAAAACATTAACAAACATTAGTAAACTAACAGACATTAGCAAACTCTAAATAAACTAGACACCATAGAGAAAAGGAAGGCAAGTGAATAAGTGACTATCAAACAATCCCCTGGCAAATAAATGTAAATGTCCTAGAAGGTGTTTTACCAAGTCCTTCTCCAACTTTAAGGGATCCGGAGTACCGTATGGTATTTATTGCAATGAGATTCTCAATCATTCAGCACAATAATTTTAAATGTCTCATATAGTTTCTCGAAACATGGTGAAAAGCTGCCCAACTGTAAAGCAGTGCATCTGCCAATCCACAAATTAAACACTGTCCTTGATTCAAGGCTCGTACATGAATATGTCATTAAATTCACTCAAGGTAAGTGTGAAAATATTCGTTGCAGTTGAATGATTGTTTCCTTTTCTTCTCATATTAACGTGCAGCATCACACCTAACTTGAAGACCACCGTGTATTGCTATGGGATTCAAGAAGGTGACCAGGCTGAGTGGGACTTCGGCTGGAAGAAGTACCAGGAGACTGTTGACGCTTCGGAGAAGACGAAGTGGTTATACGCTCTCTCATGCTCCACAGCTCCTTGGATTCTTAACAGGTACAAGATGGAGTTTGGGGAAATCATCATCACCATCATCGTCATCATATCATGAACATCATCATCATCATCATCATCATCATCATCATCACCGTCATCGTCATCATGAACATCATCATCATCATCATCATCATCATCATCATCATCATCATCATCATCACTATCGTTATCATTATTAATATTGGTCATTACCACCACACCACCACCATCATCATCATCATTATCCTCATCATCATCATCATCATCATCATCATCATCATCATCATCATCATCATCATCATCATCATTATCATTAACATCGTCATCACCCGACCGTGATTACATCTTCAAAATCATTATCATCATCATCATCATCATGTTAATCCTCATCATTAGTATCATCATCATCATCATCACCATCATCATCATCATCATCATCATCATCATCATCATCATCATCACATTCTCATCATCATCATTAATTCAAGTTAGCATTATAAAGGGCTACTTACTTTAGTACGAAGACATTCTATATTTTTTTCTCACGAGCAAAAAAGTTAACTAGTTTATCAGTAGGTGGTCATATTTCTAATTCTTTGTTTATTATATATTGTTTTTCTAGATATCTTCAATTCTCTCTTGATCAAAACTATCTCCGAAAGCAAGATTCATCATATGTCATCCGTTACGTATCACAGAACTACATCGGTCGCTCTCTTGCATGGGACTTCCTAAGGAACGAATGGGACACAATCTTTGATTAGTAAGATTATTTTCATCAACTTCAAATTTGATGTCACTCCTTCTTACATTCTAATTCGTGGAATGGTGTATTATGTGGCATTGGTTTTCATTTCTGACTGCCAATGCGTGATTGATGCGTTAGACTTTTGGATTATAAAATTTAACATCAATGGTGCAAGAATAATGTACACTTTTTAAGTTTTCATTGAATAATGACACCTCGTCTCTATTTATTATATCTGTCAATGAAATGAAAATTATCACTCAAAAACTTAATATCTTACTTTCAATGATCAAAACAATATTAAATATCATGACATAATAAATGGGCCAACTAAACAGAAAATACACTGTGATAATGAGAAAGTGTTATACATTGATTAGCAATGGAATGGAGGCAATCTCGAGACCACTAATTTACTTACTCTAATGACTTACAGTATTCATATATCAAGTGATAAAGTTCTTTTTTTTTAATAAGATTATTTTCAATCTTTGCAGGTAAGTAAATAACACCAAGTCTACCAATTTCTCATTGTAACCAATGTCTTATTTATAATGTACGTTTTATGCTTCAATTTTAATGCAACGCACAGTTATGGCGGAAGTTCGTTTTCATTCAGTAATATCATTACTGATGTAACAGCCCATTTCAACACCGAACTGGAATTGCAAGAGGTATGTACCAAATTTGATTGCATATTATCCTGATCATTTCGTTTGTGATTTGCTATGTAACTGCATTTTCGAAAAAAAAAGATATTGCATTGTATTTGTATATTTGTTTTTTTGCTAGATATTCGCATGTAGTGTAGTCTCTAGTTATATATTTTTCGTAACCATTTTCATGATTGTCCTATCATGCATCTTGCTTCTTCTCCCTGAACCATGTTTCGTGTCCTCCTGCCATCATCATTATCATCTATCAATAGTTTACCATTTGTATATCACTCACACAAAATCAGTCGTATATCAAAATGGCGCCCGAATGTACAATTTATGCATAATCGAGCTTCGGAAATCATAAACATTTCAGTGGAAGCGCCATTGGCGTTGAGCAAAGCGGCGAAATCAATCGGGGATGCGTTGTTCTCTGTGAATGGTCATCGGGCACAACTCATCCCCGCTTGAATCGATTTCGCCCCTTCACCAAATGCAAATGGCAGAGCATTAATTTTCACGTCTCTATTATAATAAGAGATTTTTCCCAATCCTATAGAATAAAATTTACATTTATTTAGTATCATAAAGGGTTCTTGGAAACAGGTATCTTATGATATAGGAGTGCATTTAATGAACATACACATAGATATCATGCAAAATTATATAGGATTGCACCCAACTGCGGATTACAAGACAATAAAAGCCAGACAAGATTACAAGCCCATCACTTTAATCTATTACATATAATATACTGTATAATGTACTGCAGGCGGATAAATCTCAATATATACTATATTCTGCCAAATTCCAAAGTAAGAACAAATTGCAATGATTAAAATTCATCTGGGGATTTTTTTGAATATTTGAAACAAATTCACCCTATTCTTCCTTCCTGATAACTTTTATTTTTCTGTAAATTCTATCCAGGTGATTCTATTCAACTGATATTCAACTGAATGAAGTGCTTAAATATTAGTTATCTCCATTTGATTCGATTTAACATTTTCATTTTGCGTTAGATGCTAGCTTATATGGGATATGGGGGTCATTAGAATATTATCGATGCCAAAAGAATGCTGGCCTATTGCGCTTTAAATGTCTTTATCTTTCTCTTTTTATCTAAACTTCAATTTCACTGTGTCGTTCTGTATATGCTTTTAAATTGTCACATTGATGTTTGCAACAGTACATAAATGTATATCGAGCAGTGTACAAATTTATCAACTATTCATAACTGTACAAAACATCGACATCAACATATCATGAACACTGTTCTATCATATTTCAACCTGGCAGCATATGCTATAGTCACAGCGTAGATAACTTTTATCACACGTTACATGTACATTCTTCCAAATGAAATATATCAAAATTATTTGTGCTGGTGAATTCCTTGAACAGAGGCCTGTAACATAAAAGATGCAATTAAACTTACGATAAATATTTATCGTAAGTCTATGGCAAAACATGTACCATAGAGATACGATTAATTGCAAAATCTATCGTATCTCTTTTATGTTACAGGCCCCAGATGTGAAATTTCTTTGAATTAGAAGTCTAAAATTAATAATCCTAATCTAAAATTCTTATAAGATGTAAGTAGCCACATCAGTGTATACTGATGGCTCGTGTGTGAATCCTTGGTGGTTTTTTTTTACCACCAATACTCAACCCATTTTTTAAAAAATACATATTGGGAAGTAATTCTCTTCATGATGGTGATATATACGGGATGATTTGGGAATACAATTTCATTGAGCACTCATAATGAAATGACTATCATATCGAGATGACGGGCATTTTTTTAAATCAAACATTAAGAGTTTTTCAAAACTAATTTCATAGCCAAAATCGTAAATTTATAAGAGCATTTTTTTCACTGAATGAGTTCTAATTTTGACTGCATGATGAACGATTAATGAACTTATTAACGTATGGTCGAGAAGCATGAATTTCCTTTGAATTGTTTTGATTCAATATACCCTGCTTGTGACTAGTCAATTCCAGACCGCGTCTTATAGGTATCGAGTTAGATTAAAAAACGTCAAGATCGCTAAATATTTTCGATGTATACAATCTATTTTCTCAAAGTATCTTGATTGAATTATGTTTGATGGAATGTGGTTGCATCTTGAAGACCAGTCTAACCTCGTTTTACAAAGTCTACAAACAGATAAAGGAGAAATGTAACACATATAATCAAAATGGAAACACAATACTAATTTCAGGCTATATCAATCTGTGTGTCAGGTTAATATTATAATTGCATTTTGGTCGTTATGCTTTAATAACACAAAAACCTTTAATTCTTTCTCAATGCTATCATCTTGTTACAGCTTATAGAATTCAGAGAAGATGGAAAGAACCTTGGGTCTGCTGCTAGGGCTTACGAGCAAGCAATTGAGAAGACTGAAGCAAACATCGCTTGGATGAAGGCTAATGCAGATATAGTAGAGATGTGGTTTATGGGTGCTGCTCCTCCCATAGGAGAATAAGGATCGGCCACGCCCAATAATCCTATACCAGGGTCTCAACTATTATCACAGCATCTCCATCATCTCCACCTTATAGCAACTTCACCTCCATAAGTGCGAGTGTGCATGAGTAGGTTTATGACCAGCAGTTCTGAAAATCAGCAGACATGCTTGTACCCAAAACTACAAAACTGAATTCGTCGACTCCAACGAGAGACTGAAGATTGATGAGCGTTTGATGAGCGAATGGAAACGCCAAATTTCATGAACGCCATCATAAAATACCAGCTTATACGCAAATACTATTACGCATCATGTTATTCTGGGGAGTATAACATCTTATGAAACGGAAAATAAGATAAATCTGCGATATTGATTCATCAATGAAACTTTTTATTTTCATATATAAACCAACCAGCATTCATGATGATATAATAGATAGCTGTTATTGTCCCAGTGACATAGAAAATACAATTAGGGTGATTTAGAAGAGGCACAATTATGTACACAATTTGTGATACCACATGCTACTGTCTTATTTTTTTTCAAAGAGACAAAACTCCTTAGAATTGCATGTTCTACGTCTTCAATCACTCCCTCTATATGAGGTATTCCTGTCGTGTAGAACAAAATTGTAATCTGACATTGCGCGAGAAGTATTATAACATAATAACTTTTTTAAAAAATAATAAAACAGTGAATGTATTATTTTTTTCTCTCCTGTACCATCAAACATTACCGTATTATTATCATTATCTGTTGTATATATTGTTCAACATAAGATGATGAAATGTGAATGTTTTCTTACTTCTCTACCATCCCCATATCAATGAGAGATTGTCACGTCATTTTGTAGTCCAGTTTGAGAGGTGATATCGGATCTGGTTCAACTTACTTGCAGTTTATATTCGCGATATATTTACTTTTTCTTTCTATATAAACCATTTCGAATATTTTTGCAAGATATCTTTTAAGCTATACTCTACCTTTTATTCGGCGCTGGTTTCTATAGTGTAATTTTATTTTCTTCTTCATCATGATTTAATAAGGAAATAGTATTATTCATCTGAAGGTATGCACGCTTTTGGTAATCAGATGTATGTTTCTAAATATATACTTTGCTTCAGTATATATGTGATGAATAGAAAATAACGCGTGTATCAATATGCGTCATTATGTACTTGTTAAATAGATGATATCATCATTTTAAAACAGATTGAGCACAAAATCCATTGATTTTATACAATATGCACCTCTGTAGAAATATCAATTTTGATCCCAATTTCATGGATTCTATATATATTTAGATTTTTGTCATTCCCTATATTCAATTTGTAGAGAAAATATATAGGATGTAATGGCTAGTGTTTTAGACGTATTATACCTGTCTAGTACTTGTATATATATATCCTTAGAGGATAAGTACGTATTTGATTGTCGAAATGATTCATATTGAAATATATTGTGTCTTTGCAAAAACAACTAATTGAGGTATTGAAAGGAAAATATACATACATGTATATATACACCATCATTGATTTTGTAGAAAATGTGCTTATTTGATTTTGTATAAAGAAATGTGATTGGTTCTTATACATGAGTAATATATTTATAATACAATGAATTTTGCTTGTGAAATGAATGAAGATTCGATTTATATTGAATAAAAGTTGGATGATAAAAGAAACCTTGCATTCTTTTCTATTTCATTGAAAAACAATTATTTCTAGCAACAGCACGAGAACAATTGCAATAAAATAATATCTTTATCAAGGAATTCTAAAAAAAAAAGATTAATTGATGACGTACATTAAGTCAATCAAGAATGTATTATTTATTCTGAATTCTTTTAAATTCACTAGATTGATCGATTCGCCATTATTTCGTATGCATGCTCCTTATGTGTTTTCACCACCAATACCACCATACCATAATAATAACAACATTATTGATAATAATAGCATTTTTCGCAAATAATTATACACAAACAATTACCTCTTTCATTATAATGACCATGGCAAGAACAAACATATAAATAAATATTTTATCTAGAAATTGCTCACAAAGTAATGTGCGTATCAATGAAGAAGAAAAAGCCTCTAAAATAAATGGAGCATGTTCACAATCCGAACACCATAATAGTAATACGAGGAAAATGCAAGGAGAAAATAAAAGAAAACAATTCTGCTGGACTATATGCGGCCATTAGTTTCATGAAGAGTTGATCTTTGTTTTCTAAGACAAGAATAGATTCCGAGGTTTAAAAATTGAGGACCAGTATAACAAGATGGCTCATAAACTCATCAAAATAGTTTGGAAACTTTTAAAAGTTTACGGGCAATGAGCAAAAGTATTCAACTAAAATTTCAAATTCAAACATTTGAAAAATATTTCCATATCAGGTCACATTACTGAAACCAATGTTTTTTTTTATCGAAAGAATGTCACTTTGTTCCCACAGGTTATTCCAAAGCTGAATAAAAGACTCAAAATGTATGATAGTAAAGGTGCGAGCTGGTGAATTAAATGATATTTAAATATTACCTGCTCA
>BQKZ01011629.1:0-10797 GCA_036244855.1 Temnopleurus reevesii | reverse complement strand
TTCATTTCTTTCGACTGGAGTAAAATAGAATTAAGATAATTATACCAATATATCACTGGTGATTTATACATTGCCATGATTGTGTCAAGTATTCATCAAATCAATTTCAATCAACCATTACAGTATCATTATATTTCCAAATACATTCGGACGACATTTGTGGCATTTCGTTTTCAAGTAACGAATGCAGTTCTAGTATTTAGTACTCTTCTACACAACACAACAATCTTGGAAAGTCAAATTTTAGGCTGCAAAAGAAGAATTCTAACTTTAAGTACCGTACCTTTCATACAAAGTACACACCTCAGAAAGTACCGAATCCGATGTATATCTATCAATTGCTCTGCATATTTCTTGTATCTTGTTAAAGCTTTGATAGACCCTGTTCAAATCTAGTTTTCAAAAGCGGCTCTCAAACTAGTTTTCAAAGCGGGTTTAGAAGGCTAGTTGTGTCCTGTTCACATAGAGGCCAGTCAAGTGGATCTCAAGTGCACTTCAAGCAAAGTTGCTCCGTTGGTACGTAGGTGACGGATAGACAGATCGCCATGTTCTTTCCGCTCTGCAATTGACTACACGTCTTATACATTGTAGATGCCTCAAGGTGACCTGAATATCAAACCACTAAAGGCCGCTTCTCAAATCTTGAGCATTCCAATTAGCCGTTAATGTAGCTTCTGTGAAACTGGTTTTCATTAAAGAGGTTTAATTGAACGAGGTCTTACAGCTGCCTAGATTACAGAAACGAAAGTTTAAAAAGATTAATGTAATATTTTTTTTCACTTTGTCATGCAGTACTAAGAAGATCGCCTCAGAATGTACTGGTGTGTGTCTATGAACTAGCCCGCCTAGCATCCAGACTCGGTGTAGAACCGCCTGGGTTACTGAAATTAGAGAAGGAGATTGAGAAGGAGGAGAGGAATCCAAGACCGGTTTCTGCCCGACGGGTCTCAGCGTTAGATGAACAGGTATTTATGCCAAGTTTGCATTTTTATACGATCATTGTAGGTGGGGATCCTATCCCTCAGATTCTTGCCACCGACGATTATAGAAAATTAATAATTGCAGAATGATGCTATGAAAATTTCAAACAAGTCATGTGAGTCGAGAAACCCACGTCCACTTATGGACATTCATGCATGGGTGTTCAACTTTGTCAGACTTTAGATTAAAAAAATATTGTGACTTGTACAAACTTGCCCTTACACTGCACATATAGGCTACCAGACTGTCATACTTGTAGTTTCTGAAACCTTAAGGTCTCGGCTTTCAGTGTGAACCTACCTGTAACTACTCTAAGAATATTAATTTGTTCTGAAATTGGAGAGATGATATTTATTCCAGCCAATCGTATCACTCTGTCAATTAAAAAATGATGGCCATAACCATTGCAAAAATGTAAACCTTTCCGTATATGCATGAGGGTACAAATGTGTTATGTCGACCACCAAGCAACAGAACCAACTATTTTCTCATGAGAGAAAGCATGATATATATAATCATATAATTGTCTCGAATATGCTTTACTTCCAATTCATTTTTAATTGCTGTTCTTTGAATTTATTTCCTCTGTACTCGGTCATGAGCACATTTTGGAATCTGACACTCTTAAAGTACCCTGTATCATCATTGTGTGACAAATTGTTTTGTTCAGATATTTGATGATTCTAATTTTAATTTCTATCCTCATGCATGTTCTGGAATATTAGCATTGATTTGTGATAGCAAACCTTTGATTTTAATCATATTTTCAGGTTCGTAAAATTTCCAAAGAGAAGAAAGTGACAGAAATCACAAGGATATCAGAAGGAAAATACAATATTGGTGGAAAGATTGTCCTGATTAGGGTAAGTATACAATTTAGCGAGTGGATCATGATTTGGAAAACTCTAAATATCAGGAATGTGAGAGTTCAGATTTTAATCTGAATTCCGGTGTGTTTTTTGGGGACATGGTTAAAAGCCCTTTTTTCATGTGTTTTCAATACAAATTCAATGGAAATAGTGATTTTTGAGCATTTCATATTTGTCAGACTTTTTTCAGATTTTTTTGCACAGATGTTCTCACACCCCTGAAATATGTTTTGCTAAATATCTGGGAATAACAGTTAATCTGCATAATATATGAAATGAAATTTTGCTTCAATGCCCAAAGGTAAAATAACACAAGACCAAAATAGCTTGTTGCCACAATAACTTCTGAACAAGTGAACCAAACCTGGTTATATTATGTATTTTTGTAAAGATCATCCCAAATTTTTCTGATTTCTGATGTCATGGGAGAAGCGGTAATATCTTTCTGATTGCGTGATGGCGGAGGAATAAATTTCGACTGTGCGCGGTCGAGAATTCATCTAGTCTGTTTTGAAATTTCAATATTTCAAGATGGAAGTAACACCATAGATTGTTTAGGAGGATAATGTATGTATATTTCATTTCAAATTATTTTAGGGTTGCCTCATGCATCCTTTTGAGATAAATTTGACCCAAAAAAATAATCTTGATGTTTGTCTCCGTAGATGCTGCGAGGTCGTCACGTGATGGTTCGAGTCGGCGGAGGATGGGAGACGCTAGAATCGTACCTCGAGAAACACGTAGTGACTTCCATGAAGCGTGTCGCACGATCTCTAGAAACAGAGTCAGGGGAAAGTATACAGGACGATTTCTTTATTATGAATGCCAAATATAAGAGCCACAGTGGTGTTAACAATAATATTGGAAAAACATAGCATATAAGTAATGCACTGTTAGCGAAGGAATTTAGTGTAGTACTGTGATAACACACACGTCCGAACGGCCACTGTGTTATTATTTATAGTACGATGACAAAAGGAGTTGCAAACGCGCAGCACAACAAATGGGAAAAACTGTGCATTATCTGATCTATCAGATGTCTCGACAATTGCAGAATATTTTCTTGCTGTTTACATGCTATTTTCATGCCATATCATCCAAATTTCCCCGTGAGTTCGCAGCAAGTTTGCACTGCCCAAATTGACTGAGTTACAAGCAATGTATTGGGATGATCTGGGTGTGACTGAAGCTGTACTTCATGACAGAACAGAAAAATGAAATGTTCTCTTAAATGATGTGTACATGAAGACAAACTTTGGTTTCAGTTGAAATCATGCAAGAGGATTTCTTTATCATCAACACCAAAGAAGAGCCACAGTAGCATTTAACAATGGGAAAATGTGACAGGATAACAAAATCCTTTGTCTTACACAAAAACAGTATTCTGACAAAATTGCTCGCTTATTATAATAATAATAATGTGCAGTTCTTATATAGCGCTAATTACCTTTGATAAAGGTCTCTAAGCGCTCTACAATTTAATGCAGCATTATTACCATGGCTTTAGCCCGGCAGTCACCAGCGCAGCGCAATCGGGATGGAAAGATGAGATGTTCTTTTATATGATGTGTGTGATGACAGATTTAAGTTTACATTCAGAAGATTTGAACTGATACAAACAGAGATGCCAACTGTTCCTAAATATGAATTTGAATTGAATTGAATTGAATTTATTTCCTTTTTCATATACATAATCAATACAATATGACATGACAAGTGAACAAAATTGAAGGAGGCGAGTACCCTGGAAGCATAGCTTGTGTTGGGATCGCCTTAACAACAAAAAAAGTGAAACAAAATGATCTTTTTAAAGAAGAGTAAAGAAAATAAATTAGTATGTATTATCATTTGCAGAAAACAGATCAAATTAACGATAAAACAAGACGGATAAAGGAAAAGAAAAACTGTTTGAGAGATATAACTGGTAAGAGAGAAGAAGAGCAGTGAGGAGAATAAGAGAATTTTGGCATTATCATATATTGAATATCAATGTCAAGAAAAGAGCGTCTGGTGTATTGAACACTTGACAGCAAGCATTTCAGTTGCAGGTATTGGTCATGTTGGTGTATATGACCATGCATGAGGTACATTGTAAGATTAACAATGTGACTTATGCAACTATCATGATTAACCAAAATAAGAGTAAACATGACAAATATGAACATGCTCTCACCCATTCACTTGAAATAAAAGCCTTGAATTTATATTGCCATTAGCCTCATGTATATAATCAAAATGTGAATAGCGCTACAGCTGAACCAAAAATAAGTAAATATGACAAAAATAAACATGCTCTCACCCATTCACTTGAAAATAAAAGCCTTCAATTTGTATTGAAATAAAACTCATGTTTATAATCAAAATGTGAATAGCGCAACAGCTGAACCAAAAATAAGTATACACTGTATGTGACAAAAATAAACATGCTCTCACCAAAAACGAAAGCCTTGAATTTAAATTTAGATTTAACCTTATGCATGGTCCAGAATGGTTGGCGTCTCTGTAAATGGTACTTTAAATCACTGTGTGATAAAAGTCTTTCTTTAGCTCAGTTGAGAAGTTGTATTCAAATTGTGTTGTAAACAAATTATGTATTCATTGAGAGTTACTTAGTTTATACTTTGCATGCAAAGATAATTTGTTGCAAAAAGTTTTATAATTGGTTCATGACCAATAAGAAACGCAGATATGACAACTATTCCAGAATATGCATGAGGTCAGATTCAAAATGCGACTAACGCAACAGCTGAACCAAAATGAGAGTCAACATGACAGAACTAAACATGCTCTCACCTATTCACTTAAAATAAAAGCCTTCAATTTATATTGACATTAGCCTCATGTATATAATAAGAATGTGAATAGCGCTACAGCTGAACCAAAAATAAGTGAATGTGACCAAAATAAACATGCTCTCACCCAAAATGCAAGCCTTGAATTTATATTGAATTTTAACTCATGCATGTTCCGGACCAGTTGGCGTCTCTGTAAATGATACTTGAAATCATTGTGTGATGAAAGTCTTTCTTTAGCTCAGTTGGGCAGTTGTATTCATGTTGTGTTTTAAACAAATTATGTATTCATTGAGAGTTACTAAGTTTATACTTTGCATGCAAAGATAATTTGTTGCAAACAGTTTTATAATTGGTTCATGACCAATAAAAAACGCAGATATGATAACTGTTCCAGAATATGCATGAGGTCAGATTAAAAATGTGAATAATGCAACTGATTAACCAAAATAAGAGTAATCACAAATAACCATGCTCCCACCCATTCACTTGAAATAAAAGCCTTGAATTTATATTGTCATTAGCCTCATGTATATAATCAAAATGTGAATAGCGCTACAGCTGAACCAAAAATAAGTGAATGTGACCAAAATAAACATGCTCTCACCCAAAATGAAAGCCTTGAATTTGTATTGAATTTTAACTCATGAATGTTCCGGACCAGTTGGCGTCTCTGTAAATGGTACTTTGAATCATTGTGTGATAAAAGTCTTTCTTTAGCTCAGTTGGGCAGTTGTATTCATGTTGTGTTTTAAACAAATTATGTATTCATTGAGAGTTACCTTGTTACATTACCTTGCGTGCAAAGATGATTTGTTACAAGAAGTTTTATAATTGGTGTAGGATTATTAGGAAACCAGTAACGCAGAAATGCTAACGTGAAATTGTAGTCTTTACTTTATGGCAACTCTGCCTAGAATGTCAAATTTGTCTGAATGGAATAACTGCCTAGTAAGTCAATGTGATTATTTGGAGCAAATCATATAAAGCCAATACCTCTTCTGAGTCAAATTTCTCCTAAGTTGAGCTGACCCATATGGTCCCAAGAGATTCAAATTAGGTAGAGTAACCTATATTTATTTTCAATGCAAACACCAATACCAATCAGTTACTCATCAGGACTGACAAACTCTATATTAGGATTGACATATATTTGCTTTTATGCCATCGTTCCAGAAACAGATTCCATTCAGTACTTGTATTCTACTAATATTTTGCTTTATCAATATGTATATAAATATATAAATACAAAAATGTGAAATTAGTAAAATTTGGATATAGTGAGCTTGAATTCAGACCTCTCCACCATCATGAAAGTGCAGGGAATTTTTTTTCACTAGGTGGGTTTGCTAATACATGTACAGTCAAACCTGTCTACAGAGGCCACCCCAAGGGAAACAGAAAAAGTGGCCATTGTAGACAGGTGGCCTCTATAGACAGGTTCTAAAACATGCATTTTCACCTGGAGGGAATCAATTTAAGTGGCCATTGTAGACAGGTGGCCTCTATAGACAGGTTCTATAACATGCATTTTCACCTGGAGGGAATCAATTTAAGTGGCCACTATATACAGGTGGTCACTATAGACAGTGGTCACTATAGACAGGTTTGACTGTATGTGCAAATTTCAGTCAAAAAAAGAGCTTGAGCTTGATGCAAATGTCAATTGTTCTTTATACACAGAGTTGCTCTTGACAACTCAAAAGCTTTTCCGAGGCTTGCCCCACATAGCAACAGGTAATGTATGCAAACTTGATTCAAAGTATCGTTAAATTGGTACATGTACTAATGGATTTAAGGAATACCATTTAATTACATTCGTTGGGAAGAGGCAAGCATAAATTTGAATCCATTAGTAAATTGGCCTATGGTATATGATGAGTACACCACACAATTATATTGAAAACTTCTTTAGGATTTGGGTCCACTATGAAACTCGACAAATCAATTAATTGGACAATATATACATCTTTCCATTGAAGCATTCCAAATTATTACAGCACTGCTATCGAGACACTTTGTCAAGCGCTTCCAAAATATAATATCCATCCAATTCACTCCTTTCTCAAAACCTTGAATCAATGTGCTTTCGCATTTCTCTGATTTAGATACAGTGGAAACTTGGTGTAATTATTGTGTCTATGTCAAGTGCTATCGAGACAGTCTGCCAAGCGCTTCCAAAATATGATATCCATCTAATCACTTCTTGCAACAAACCTTGAACCCAATTCTGCTTTCGCTAACCTCTGATTTAAATACAGTGGGAACTTGGTATAACAAGTGCTTGGGATGATCAAAATAATTTGTTATAGGAGGAATTTTGTGACAGGATATGGCTGCCTGAAACTGATAGGGTCTTAGCTATCCTCGTCTTGCTTATACGTCTTTAACTTCTTTTGCCACCCTCACGACATAGACATATCAATATTTGTGTCTCTGTGAAGTGTGTGGCGCAAGAAGTTGAGACATCATAGCGTGAAGAGGATTATTCACAGCTTAATAAGACTATTTAGGGCAAGTTTCCCCAGATTATTGATTTTAACTGGTGAAATGTTGTTACATTAGATCTCTTTGTACCAAGTTTCCACTGTATGAAGGAGTATAATGTGCCAAAGAATTTGCTTTGAATACATGTATTTATCAATGTTCACTTCATTCAATGTTTTTGGTTGATTTTCTACACTACCCAAAGTTATGGATCACTTTTAAATATGCATATTAATTTTTAAGTGCGGTTGTAGATTTCTGAATCCTGCATAAGCTGAAATTTTCATGGTGGTTTTATTTTTGCGAGTTTTGCAGTTTTTACCTCACAAAAGTTTCCACTTTATATGATGCACATTCATATGTGTATATTTATGAGCGCTGTAAAAATTGTGTAAATAACGACATCCCAATGTATCAAACAGGATTGAAATCGCAAAAACATCTGTACGCTAAAGTATTGGCTGATACAGTATACTCCAAATGAAAATGTCTTGCATGTTATCAAACAAACTGTAGTCATTTTCACACATGAGTGATTTTGGCTGATAACATGAAGTCTCTCGTTCCACTATATATCCTGAAATTTGTGCCCATAGTAAAGTGAAACAATTAAAAAGTGATCCTTAACTTTTTTTTAGTAGTGTATTTTTTTTACTGCTGATTTTTTAAATCTCTCTGAAATATTATGTAATTCTAGTATATCCAATCAATTATTGCGTTATTCGATTTGCTATTTGTACATAAGTTTTTTTCTGAAAAGTACTTGAAAATTTAAATATGAATGATTCCTTCCATGCTATATGATTGTATGTACTTGTAAATGTGTTAAAATTCTGTTTCCATCTTTTTATATTGAATATGAAGTTGATTATTGTGTACTCTGTAAACATTGGGCAAAAAGTTAACCAACACTGGGCAACATACTGTTGAAGCAACTATTGGCTAAAATATGTCCAGCTTATGGTGGAATTGCAAAATTCACCATACACTTTGCAGGTACTGTCTATATACGCTTGTAAAAAAGTTGGGCAAAAGTTTACCAACGGCTGGGCAATGTAATGTCCACACAACTATTGGTTGAAATATGTCGAACTTACGGTGGAATTGCAAAATCCAACATATACTTTCTAGGTGGTGTCTGTATGTTCTCGTAAAAAATGTAAGTTGGGCATAATTTATTTTTCAGGTAGTGTCTATGTGTATACACAATTTTAAAAAGTACGGCAAAAGCTTACCCAACACTGGGCAATGTATTGTCCACACAGCTATCAGTCCAAGTATAAGTTGCCCCATACAAATACAAAACAAGAAAAGAACAAACACAGTATTTGCCCTGTAAATATTTGATTGTGCTCTCCCAAAGAAAAAGACAAAATATATTTTTATACATTTACCAATGCTGTGCTCTGCCAAAAAAATGAAATACTTTTGAAGAAAATCGGACAAGTAATAAGAAAGTTATGAATTTTCAATGATTTGAAAAAATTAGCAAATCTGTGAAAATATTCAGAAATTTTGACAATTTGATGATGTTTTTCTTGCACTAGTAACTATGATTTTGTTTATATTCATTTGGGTAAAATTTGTCATTTCTACAGAAATTTACAAAGTTTGTATTGATGTAATCACACAAATAGGGCATCTACGGGATCATGAAGTTATCCTTTAGTTAAAGTTTTGAGGAAATAATTTTTTTGGGAAAATTAACATTATGTAACACAGTTATGAATGTAATAAATGGTCAAATGTGCACCTATGGTGTCATCAGTTGCCAATTTGTCTAATTATTTAAACATTCATCACTTTCTTATTAGTGTCTGATTTTACTTAAAACTTGTCTAGTTCTGTTAATTTGATTTTTCTGTTCATCTGTACGTCTTGAACAATTTGGGGTTTAACTGAACTTTAAATTCTTGAAGCGCTCATCATTTGTGCTTTGAGAAGGGCAATAATTTGTCAAATGTACTATGTGAATTATATATTTACCACAATATAAACTGTTTTCGTAAAATAAAGTGGGTCATAGGACAATAGATCTGTATACTGTGTATTGAACTGTGCGGACACAACAATTACAAGCTGGTTCCAATTAACGCATTATAAAAGAACATTGAATTGGTATTCGACTTCATTTTATGGAAATACATTATATTGTGGTTTTTTTTTTCAGTTTACAAAATGTTTATATCTTAGGGCAAAGTCATATTTCAAGAAAAACATTTTTTTTGATTTTGTAACATATCAATATGTCTTTCATCTTGCCTTGATTGGAATTGTACATCCATTATATAATTCAGTCATGCATTCTCAGTTTGTGTACTTAAAGGGGAACTAACCCCAGACATTATTGTACTCTCAGCGGTTGGAGAAAACTACAAAGAGCAAACTGCAAAATCTGGCGGTCTATTAAAAAGTTATGACTTTTCAAAGTTTCAATCTACACCCGGCATGGGCTCCTTGAATTGGCAACTGAAAGGCACAAAATAGTTGTTGTTTAACATGGAGAACTTTCCATTTACTTTGAACACAGAATTTCGCATTTTCTCTCCTTTTTTAATAGAAAAGTAGACAAAATTTCCCTTTTTTGTTCAAGTATGATGTGGACATACTAATTCTGGAAACATTTGAGAAAGAGTGGTGATTCCTCAAATGAAATATGACATTTTGCAATTATTAATCAGTACAGTGTGCATGCCTAATGGTAATGAGGAGGAGTTCTTGACATATGACATCACATATTATGCCAAAGATGCCAATTTTAGGACGCCCACTCGTGAGGGAACTGAAATCTTGTAAATTTCATAATTTTTGAACGGATTATCAAATTTTACTCAAATTTTCACAGTTTGATCATCTTATATATCTTCATTTACTGACAACAAAGCAATGTCAGGAAGACGTTCCTCTTTAAATTAAAAAGGGATCAAAGAGTAAATATATATGTAGTTCAATGTTGCTATTTTACAGCTGCACGATGTGCTTATGTTTTTGTGTTGTATTCCGTATTTGTATTCATATTAGTTACTTTGAATATCACAAAATGTTTTTATTTTGTCTATTCAATGGACTTGTTTACAAAGTGATTCAAATTGAAGTTTTTTTTTCTCAAACAAAACCATTTGCGTGGTAATTTTGAAATTTATAAAATGGTAGTGTTTTTTAATCGGACAAGAAGACAATGTGCACATTTTTTAAAACAAGATGTATTAATTAGGCCTATTCGGTGATGGTAATTGTAGCTTGTTCCAATAATTCATATTAAAGTTTGAATATTTTTGTGTGTATTTTCATGGGTCTTTAAATATTCAGACAGAATTTGCAGCATTTGGTTTTCAGGAAGAAAATTTTGGGGTAAATTCAATGATTTAACTTAATTCTTCGACAATCTAATTTATAATTTTGTTATTGTGCACTGTCAATCGTTATTCCAGTGTTACGTCAAAGTTGCATGCTTTCGCTTACATGCAATTTTGGAATGTATTGTTTTGCAAAAAATATGGTATAATCCTGAAAAAAAAAATAATAAAATCTCACAAGAAAGAAACTTGCATAGTTGTATTCATTTTATTTGTCGTGCTCTACAAGGATATCACTTATTTTGATATTGAAGAACATCTGTTTCAGCGGCTTAAGCCCCGGTCACATAGGACCCCCGGAAGCAACACGAT